>BRYF01000005.1:16662500-16667500 GCA_030159135.1 Actinidia polygama
AAAAAAACTTCTTGTCACCCGAATTAATGAGCTCAATGTTGTGAGTTTTATTCGTCCTTTCATAGAAAGCTAGATTAGACGTTCAGTTAAATTTATTGGTCAAGCTATGAACTAATGATAAACAGTCGTTACTCTTACGATTATTAAAAACTCTCTTATTATACTAATTTTTATATTATTTATTATCGTCAAACTATATAGCTTGCCACCCAGTGGCGAATCCACCATGTGCCCAGGGGGTCAGCTGCCCCCCCTCAAGTTTGGAAAATTTTTTTTTTGGCCTATAATTTTAGAAATTATTTTCAATTTGCCCCCCCTCAAAAATTATAAATGTCCCCTCAGAAATTTTTTTTAACAGTTGCCCACCTGAATAAAATTTCTGGCTCCGCCACTGTCGCCACCTCAGATTTTTTATAAAAATAATTTAAATAATAACATTTAATTTTTTTTTTTTGAATAATGTTCGCTGCCCCGTAAAATAATTGGTCCTATTTGCCTTACATTGTTTGCATTTGGGTGTGCAGATACAGTTTGTACATGGCCCGTACATGTACACTCGATCCTTGCATTCCGCGATTTGTATTGAGTCTTGCCAATAGGCTATTAGGCACATGGCTAATATATATATATATGAAACTGATAATGCCACGCACACATATTATGGGGACACGCACATGTATTGATCTGACGGCTTTACCCTCCAAGCAACAATCTTTTCACATTCTGTGTAACCTTCTCCTCCTCTCCTCTTCTCTCTCTCTCTCTCTCTCTCTCTCTCTCTCAAACCTGTGTTACTAACTTACTCTCTACAAACCCAGATCTGTTTATCCTTACATTTCACTTCTCCTATTTCTCTCTCTACCATCTCAAACCCCCATCATTTGCCCGCTATTACCCTGGCCAGTGACTCCAGTCCATCACTCACCTTAAATTGATACCTCTCTCAACGGTTCCGGCAACCACATGAGGAAAATCATTAAAACAAATCCGATTCTACAACAGATTTAGAAGTCGGATTGGGGTGGAACTGACAGAGCTGTTCCTTGTGGTCGTAATGGTGCGCGGGTAATCTGAGGTTGGGAGAGGGAGATCGAAGAGATAGTGAAATTGGAGTAGGCAGCAGATTGGAAATAGAGAAATAGAGGATCAGTGACCTGGTTTGCAGTGAAAGGGAGATTGTTGAGAGAGGAATTTGGGTTTGCAGAAAGAAAAGAAATTTGATTGAAGAAGGAATTGAACAGGTATAATGAGAGAAAAGTCAGAGGGCAGAATTGTAAAATGGCAACCATGTGCGTGGCCCCGTAACATTTATTCGTGGCATTAGGGTCTCTCTCTCTCTCTTCTCTCTCTTTTTCCATTGTAAGGTCATTAACTACTCAGGCGAGTTTGGACTAATTTTTTTTAAAAAAATATAAAAAATTAGCTGTTTTACTTTTCAAATTTTTTGTCTTTAGCGATTTTTTTCCACCATTTGATCAAATTTTCTTTAGTATTTTTTTTTATTAAAATCAATGAAATTTTATACATTTTCACATTCCTCTCATTAAGAGGAATAAGAAATTCATAAAATCTTGATCAAACGGTAAAAAAAATTCATTAAAGACAAAAAATTCGGAAATTGAAGCAGCCAAATTAGTGATATAAATTTCTAGGAATAATTGTAGTAGGATTCTTACTAAAAGACTTAGGGCCCGTTTGGTAATGCTTAAAAATCAAGTTTTTTTAAAGTTTGTTACCAAAAAAATTAAGATTTTTTGATTTTTTTTTACTTTTTTTGCTTTACTTTAGCAAAAATAAGCAAAAAAGCAAAACTAAGAAAGCAAAAAAGCCATTTTTTTTGAATTTTTTGCTTACAAACTTAAAAAAAACAACCAAAAAGCTGGTACCAAACGGAGCCTTATTTAAATTCTAAGGTTTGTTTTTCCTAAGAAAAGTTCACCTTTTATGTTTGTGTGGGAGAAAAAAGATTGAATACAAACCTAACATATGATATAGTATACACAAAATGACTGCTCTCAAGACTTGAAATTACAACTTCATGGTTAGGAGCTCAAGCCTTTATCACTTGAAATATTGACTCCCATTACAGAAAAAACCAATATAAAAATATAAAATATAAATTATAATATAGAAGAATTATAAAATATGCGAGAGTGATATTTTTTAATTTGAAATAAAAAAATTTATATTCATAATACATTCTATTTTTAGTTGAAAAACATAGTGAGAATTTTATCATTCAAAATTGATAATGAGTTTGTATCGAAATTGATTTTACTTTGTTTTTGAAGTGCGAGATTTATAGTTAATATTTCGAATCAGAAATATTGATAATAATATTATGATTTTCGAGTTTGTAACTTACGTTTTTCAGTCCCGTTCGATCTTTTTTTATTGATTAGGACTTAAATAATATTTTTTAATGGGTCAGGGTTTTGTTTTTTAGAGTAAACTAAGAGAATTTGATTAATGCTTAATTAATTGTGGTGTTCTGCAGACGCGTCACCAGTCCAGTTATTGTTAATGACTGGATGGAATTCAAACGAGATCAGATGCATGCAACAACTTTAAAAAAAAAAAAAACAAGAAAAAGAATATCTTAAATCAGGGGTCAATCTGCAACCTTCTGTTAATTATGGGAAAGAATTTTAATCCATAATATAAATCACAATTCATGCTATCTACGGTTGAAATCCATTTGAATTAATTTAACGGCTGAGATTTCACTTGATATTATTTTTTTCCTCCCAAAAATATCATTTCATTTTCCTCAACGTTGTGGGACCCACATAGGTTATTATCCAATGGACAAAAAAACTCTAAATCTGGGCATATTATTTACTCATTGGATCATTTTTTAGTGAGACCCACAAAAAAAAATAGTACACGTCTTTCTTTCTCTCATATTAGCAAAATTTTTTCAAAACTATTATAATTTCTAATTTGTTCTTCATTTTGTAGCAATATATCTTTTCGTATATGTATGCAATGTATTTTTTATCTGACGTTTATATCTTATCTATTTTTTAAATTATAAAACTCTAACTAGTACGTCTAAGATGTGATTTTTTTTTTACGTAGTGCGTGCGAGCACTCCATAAGATACAGAAAGGATCACGAATTAAATTGATTATTTAGTAATCCCATCTGGCGGAATTCATCTTGAGCTGTTGGGAAGTGAATACAGCTCCTTAAGAAATGAGAGCATGTGCTGAGCCATGGAATCCATTAATAAAAGCAACACGTGCCCCGTGGTCCCACTCTTACAGAGAGAAAGAGAGAGAGAGAGAGTTCTTGTCTTTACTATTTTTTATTTTTTCATTAATAATATTATCATAAAAAAACAAGAAAAGGTTTGATATTTGGTTTGATTTGCCGTTCGGTTTGGTCCATTTTTAGATTTAATTTTTACCGAACTGAATTAATCGGTTTTGTATTTACTTAAAACCAAAACCGATAAAGATCAAATGCATAATACATTGATGTAAAAAAATTTGAAGTGGTCACAAGGATAAAATATCCAATGCTATTTCAAAACAAGTATTACTGCCGAACTGCCATTCTACAACAAGTCTGGTCGTTCATCTCAATACGACAACTCTTGTTGGAGAAATATACTAAAAATCATAATGAATATTATGTGTATTGGATGATCGCATTATGTGTATAATAAATATTAATTATTGACGGAATCTAAGTTCTAATTTAGGGATTGATCATACTCATTTGAGTAAGTTTATTAATTTTGATTATGTCAAACCCTGCAGATGATTTTATATCTGGCATATCAAATAAGTTAAATGGAAGGTTTCAAGGAATTTTTTAAAGATGTTGATTAGTTATAATTATCAGTAATTATTTGGATCGACGGGTATGTGTAATTTTAACGTGGAGAGATTAATGAGTATTTAATAATATGGAACTTGAAATATAATTTTTAGATAAGGGCGGAAGTGCAATTATAATTTCTTAGTGGTATGAATTATAATTTATGAAAAATAAGAATTTAATTCAGGTTGAATTCAGTTTTCCTATTTTCATATGAAGTCTAATCCATATTGACTCATTGAGGTCCCTACTGTAACTTATATATGTGTGCACATTTACAACTCTCTAAGGTTACACACTCAAGACTCATTGAGGTCCCTACTATAACTTATATATATGTGTGTGTATTTACAACTCTCTAAGGTTACACACTCAAATATTTTGAATACACACACACATATATATGATACTGTAAAGGAAGAGCAAAATAGATCTCGTATTAGAGCTCACACTCTGTTCGTGATCAGAACACACAGAAGAAATATGGTAAAAGATTGCGATGTCAAATCAAGTTCGTATTTGGTGTTCGTTCTGCTTTAGATTTCGATTTTGAAATTTAGTTGAGATCAAAGCTAGAGAGATTCACAGGTATAAATCTAATTCTTAGGTATAGAGATTCACGAAAATAATTTTTTTTTGATTTAATTCTTTACACGTATTTTATTGGATCATGGGATTCGATTCCCAACAGCTCGAATGAAAAACACAATAATCATCTCGGCGGAACGTCTTCACCGAGCCACAGGACAACATGTAATATACAAGCAATGCTTCTCTAACCACACATGCTTGGGCTCAAGTTCCTATGATGTGACAAACTAGCCACCAACCACGTCTATAGGGACATGATTGGGTCAACCAGCTACTTTCTGGCATAAAAGTTGGCAAGTGTCTACATGCGCCAAGCTGCATTATAAAAAGGGAACTCCTCTCTCAATCAAGGGTAATCAACAAACTCTCTCTCTCTCTCCAACTAGAGTCAAAAAACTCTACTTTGCTCTCGTCTTCCTTTATTTTTTTAGTCATTGACTTGACCGTTAGAGAACAGTCCTCGAAATAGCTCCAAGTGGTTCTTCTCTTGATTATATCATTGCTGATTCGGCCAGATAGAGACCAAAGACAACGAAAACGTCCTTGCACCACCACTTTTTCCTACTGCTATTTGCTTCTAC
>BRYF01000005.1:16695000-16697500 GCA_030159135.1 Actinidia polygama
ACAATAATGGCCGCTATATAAATTAAAAACAAAAAATCAATCAACATTCATAAATTAATTTTACTCCTAAAAATTTGTGCACCCATTGTGTAGGTACCGACCGCTAAAACAAACATATGTAGGAATGAGGAATTTTGTTAATGTAATTAACTTTTGCAATAAAAATGGTCTAAAAGCATCCACGTCCACGTAAAGCTGACTAAATTAGCCTAAATTTTCAATAACGATTCACATCAGACTAACTAAAATAGCTCAAACTTTAAAATCTGTTACACTGCCTAGTCAAATATGGCTAGACACTGCTCATCAGTTATATGAATGGGTAAATTATATTTTTCACTCCTATGCTTTTACTAAAATATCTCCATCATTTTACTTTCGATTGTATCAATCAATTTTCTAAACTTGACTTTTTTATTCACATATTGTTTAATTAAGAGCCACATAAAAATATAATCATTTAAATATGCTCCTGTTAAAAAAATGACCATTTAAAAAAATACTAACAATTGAATAATATGTCTGTTTTAAAAAGATGATCATTTTAAAAATATACCCTTAAAAAATACTATTGTTAAAATAATATGACCATTTAAAAAATATGAACGCTGATTTTTTTTCCTTTAGAATGTAATGAATAAATAGTAAAAAAGTAATATTTTATTAAAATACAGTTATAATAGAGAAATTGATTGAGATAATATTAAAAAAATACCTAACTAAAATAGAATTATTAATTTTTGGGTTATAATTTAGCTAAAATTTGCTAGTTTGGTGTGGATACTTTGCCATGATTGATAATATACCGTCTACGGGGAGGGATCACATGTCCCGATGTCTCTGTCCCAGCCAAGATGACAGCTATCTATTTATAATTTATCAGGGGGAAGCTATGTAATTTGTATAATTATAAAATCTCCCTTAATAAATTAATAAATTACAAATGACAAGTTTTGGGACACGTGATCAGCTCCCACCGTCTACCGTTTTATGGAGTCACAGAGTCGGAGAAGGGACTCTATCCACTCCGGAAGCTGCACGCGGCAGAGCTCCGCCCGAAAACGTGTCAGCGTGCTGATGCGCTTCTTCTCTGCCACAGATAAGCCCCGTTCGCACAGAGAGAGGGGGGAGAGTCACGGAGCGTAGTGAAGTGTTGTAGCAAATCGAGACCTTCCTTCATTGCCAGTAAGTGCTTCACATTCTCTCTCTAAAATTCATATACTACTCACTCAACATTCAATTGTATTTTCATATTTTTGAAGGTTGACGACGATCTTGATGTTTTTTCTTCAATGGGTTCTTGTTCTAATGTGCTTGAGTAAATGCGTAATCCAAGATTTATCTAGTTTTGATGCTGTTAACGAACAAGAATATATAATAAACGAACCTTGTGGTACTTTAAGACCGTACCCATCTCTGATTTGTTGTTAATTCGCGCATCAGATTGAAGACAAGAACTGTTGGTCACGGTTTGATTTTGGTCATGAAGAATGAGTGCCCTTGGGCGTCATCTTATTGTTATCCCCATTAATCGTCGCAAGAATGGGGTTGAATTCATAGTTCAGTTGATTCAATTGCTTTTAAGCATTGTTTCTTGAGGTCATCGTTCGTCTGCACGCATATGGATTTAGAATGTGAAAGAAATTAGGCAACTCATCGTATCATGTAGTCAGCTCTAATTGATTGGGATGGAAGGCTTAGTGTCACGGTCTTCACATTCTTGGGCCCAATGCTTTGTCAAGAAAGAACAACACCCACCAAGGAAGTCCCACATCTTCCGAATTTCGATAGCCTACAAGTGTGTGGTTGCCTCCACACCACATGCTTTTCACGATGAGATACCCACGAGCATGGCCGAAGCCAAGTGTATGCAAGGGAGTTGGCACTTGGCACACGAGGATTTTGGGTGGCACCTTGATGGCCAATTCGGCCTAGGAAATTACACAAGGGGTCACCCACAAAGCATGGAAGGTGCATTTCCCAAAGCCTCGTTGCTAGGACTATTGCATAGTGCCCGACACACTTGTTGTTGATGGCACAATCCCTGGCTCTCCCAATCTCACATGGACTTTAAACCCCTCATGAGTGCATAAAGCTTACCCCCAACTTGTCTCAGGATTGTACACTAAGTACCTCATCTTGGAACTTGTGGCTTATAAGTGGCTCACTACTTTCCTTTATAGTTGCATTTTGAGGCCATGGACGGTGCCATTTAGGCAAGTTGCCTCAGGGTTGCACACTTAGTACCTCATCTTGGTATATGAGGCTTGCCAGTGGCTCCCCACTTTTCCTTATAGTTGCATTTTGAGGCCATGGACGATTCCTTCAACGGCAAGTTGGCTCTGGGTTGTGCACGTAGTGCCTCATCTTGGTACATGAGGCTGGTAGGTGGCTCACTATTTTCCCTTAGAGTTGCATTTTGAGCCATTTCATAAGTGGCATATGAGGTAGGAGTTATAATGCCTTATAGGATTTAGTTGATCTCCAAACTCTTGATCCA
>BRYF01000005.1:16717500-16720000 GCA_030159135.1 Actinidia polygama
TGGTTTAAGCGAGACCCATCTTATAGACTCACCTTCTTGAGTGGGTATATAATTGACCTTGTTCGAGTCATAACGATGTGTAATATAATTTCTCATTTTTGATAAACTTCACAATGAATGCTTCACTGTTATTAAAATTTTCAAAATTAGCGGTTTATATTTGTGAGATTTACAATTGATGATAGTGACATATGGTATCTCGCGAGTAAAATGTAATTGTAACGGTAATATCACATGAAAGTTGTGATATGATTTTATCAACGGATAATATCTATATTTATATTATTATAAAAAGACAACAATTCATCAATTGTGTATGAATTTTAATTTAAAGTATGCTTATACTTTTTTATATAAAAAATATCTCCACAACTGGTTCACAATAATAACTTCTATATAAATTAAAAAAACAAAACAAAATCAATCCACGTTCAGGAATTAATTTTGCTAACAAAACTAGTTAGCATGTTAAATACAATTTTATTTTATTTTATTGGACATGTTAAGAAAATTGCTAAAGTTTTCAGCTGTTAAAATATGTGTTAACTGCAGCTAACGTATTACCAAACGCTTGCCCCAAATCATTAAACAATAATAAATGTCAAATTTTTAAATACCCATTTTACACTTTTCAATCCGATTTAATAGGTATTTAGCTAGTTGATTAGTTAGCGTAATGGAACTTTATTGTTGTTCACTAGCTAGCAAAGTAGTTAGCAAACTAAATTGAGTCCCACTTTAAGTGAACACTTAAACACATAAGATACTAACTTTTACAATAGAGATGGTCCAAGAGCATTCACATCATGACTGAATTAGTCTAAAACTTTAAAATCGGTTCACATCACACTAGTTAAAATAGCTTAGACTTTTAAATTTGCTATACCTCCTAGTCAAATATGACCAGGTATTGTTCATCAGTTATAGGCTCTGTTTGGCACTAATTTTTTTAGCTTTTTGGCTGTTTTTTTTGTTTTTTTAATTTTACTTATTTGTTAGTTTTAACTAACGTAAAGCTAGAAAAGTAAAAAATTAAAAAAATAGTCTTTTTAGTAGTAAGCTTAAAAAAAACTTAATTTTTAAGCATTACCAAACAGACCCATAGGAATGGGTAAATTACATTTTATACTCTTATACTTTTACTATAACCTCTTGTACATCCTTTTGCTTTCAATTATATCAACCAACTTTTTAAATTTGGTATTTTCATCCATATACTGTTCAATTAAGAGTAAAATAAAAATATCACCGTTTAAATATGTTTATATTCGAAAAAATTATAACCATTTTAAAAATATATTTTTAAAAAAATATTGCCGTTTGAATAATATGACCGTTTTAAAATGATGATCATTTTAAAAATATATCTTTAAAAAAAATACTATTATTGAAATAATGCGACCACTTAAATAATATGACCATTGAAAAAACATTTAAAATATAATAAATAAATAGTAAAAAAATTATATTTTACTGAAATATAATTAGAATAGAGAGGTTGGCGAAGATATTGTTAAAAAAATAATTAATTAAAATAAAATTATTAATTTTTGAGTTATAATTTAGTTAAAATTTGCTGAGTCTACGGGTCACCCAATCCGGAAGCTGCACGTGGAAGAGCTCCACCCGACACGTGCCAGCGTGCTGATGCGCTTCTTCTGCCACACATGAACCCGGTTCGCACAGAGAGAGGGGGGAGAGGCATGGAGCGTAGTGAAGTGTTGTAGCAAACCGAGACCTCCCTTCACTGCCAGTAAGTGCTTCACATTCTCACTCTAAATTCATATAATACTCGCTCAACATTCAATTGTCTTTTCATATTTTTGATGATTGAGGACGATTTTGACGTCTTTTCTTCAATGGGTTCTTGTTCTAATGCGTTTGAATAAATGCGTAATCCAAGATTCATCTAGTTTTGACGCTGTTAACGGACAAAAATATATAATAAACGAGCCTTATGGTACTTTAAGCCCGTACCCATCTCCGATTTTTTGTTAATTCGCGCATTAGATTGAAGACAAGAACTGTTGGTCACGGTTTGATTTAGGTCATGAAGAAGGCGTGCCCTTGGGCGTCATCTGATTGTTATCCCCATTAATCGACACAAGATGGGGTTGAATTCATAATTCAGTTGATTCAATTGATTTTAAGCATTGCTTCTTGAGGTCATCATTCGTCCGCACACATAGGGATTTAGAATGTGAAAGAAATTAGGCAACTCAGATCGTATCACGTAGTCAGCTCCAATTGATTGGGACAAAAGTCTTAGTGTCATGGTCTTCACATTTTTGGGCCAATGCTTTGTCAAGAAAGAACAACTCCCACCGAGGAAGTTCCACATCTTCCGAATTTCGATAGCCTACAAGTGTGGGGTGTGGAGGCACAAGATACCCACGAGCATGGCTGAATCCAAGTGCATGCAAGGTAGTTGGCACTTGGCACGTGATGATTTTGGTGGCATCTTGATGCCAATTTAGCCTAGGAAATTACACAAGGGGTT
>BRYF01000005.1:16777500-16780000 GCA_030159135.1 Actinidia polygama
TAGCAACCGAAGGTTATGTCACAACATTCAATGGCAATTCTTGGAAAGTTTCCAGAGGTGCAATGACAGTTGCTCGTGGCCAGAAGAGTGGTACACTCTATATGACAGCAAACACTTGTGGGTCAATTGCAGTTGCAGACAGCAAGGACGATCCAAACCTATGGCACCAGAGACTTGGTCACATGAGTGACAAGGGGCTCAAGATCATGCACTCCAAGGGGAAACTACCAGACCTACAGTCAGTTGACACTGACTTATGTGAAAGCTGTATCTTTGGGAAGCAGAAGAGAGTTAGCTTCATAAAGAGTGGCAGACCGCCTAAGCAAGAAAAGCTTGAGCTAGTTCACACGGATGTTTGGGGCCCAGCTACTGTCTCATCCATTGGCGGGAAGTCAT
This sequence comes from Actinidia polygama, assembly GCA_030159135.1. Classification (NCBI taxonomy): domain Eukaryota; kingdom Viridiplantae; phylum Streptophyta; class Magnoliopsida; order Ericales; family Actinidiaceae; genus Actinidia; species Actinidia polygama. Next base: position 16,777,897 of record BRYF01000005.1, read on the forward strand.
ACTTTGTGACTTTCATTGATGACCATTCCAGGAAGGTGTGGGTTTATTTCTTGAGATACAAATCAGAAGTGTTCGAAGTATTCAAGAAGTGGAAAGTCATGGTGGAAAATGAGACAGGCCTAAAAATCAAGAAGTTGAGATCCGACAATGGTGGTGAATATGATGACACCGGGCTCAAGAAGTTCTGTTATGAAAATGGCATCAGACTAGAGAGGACTGTGCAAGGGACACCGCAACAGAATGGCGTAGCAGAACGAATGAACCGAACATTGACTGAGAGAGCCAGAAGCATGCGGATACATGCAGGATTGCCCAAGCAGTTCTGGGCAGAGGCAGTCAACACAGCAGCCTACTTGATCAACCGAGGACCATCAGTTCCACTAGAGAACAGAATACCAGAGGAGGTTTGGAGCGAAAAAGAGGTAAAACTTTCACACTTGAAAGTTTTTGGTTATGTATCATATGTGCATATTAGTGATCAAGCTAGGGGAAAGCTTGACCCTAAGTCACTAAAATGCACCTTCATCGGATATGGTGGAGATGAATTTGGGTACAAATTCTGGAATGACCAGACCAAGAAGGTGATCAGAAGTCGAGACGTGATATTTAATGAGAGGGTGATGTACAAAGACAGAGATGCACTACAGTCTAGTGGTGTAACACTGGGTGATCCTATGTATGTTGATCCAGATGATATTCCAGATAAAAGTATAGTGCAACAAGCCAATGAGAGTCCTCAATTAGAGGAACAGACACCCCAGAGTAGTACACAACAGATTGATCCACCACAGTCTCCATCTCCATCTCCTATACTAAGGAGATCTTCACGGCCTCTTGTACCAAATAGAAAGTACATGAATTATTTACTACTCACTGATGCTGGAGAACCTAAATGTTACGATGAAGCATGTCAGGTGGAGGATGCTAGCAAGTGGGAGTTTGCAATGAAAGAAGAGATGAAGTACCTTATCTCTAACAAGACATGGGAGCTAGCTGAGTTACCCGTGGGAAAGAAAGCCTTACACAACAAATGGGTGTATCGAGTCAAGGAGGAACATGACGGTACCAAGAGGTACAAGGCAAGACTTGTAGCCAAAGGCTTCCAGCAGAAAGAAGGAATCGACTACACCGACATATTTTCACCTGTTGTGAAACTGACTACCATTCGGTCAGTTTTAAGCATTGTTGCAGCAGAAGACTTGCACCTTGAGCAGTTAGATGTAAAAACTGCTTTCCTCCATGGTGATCTTGAGGAAGAGATATACATGCAGCAGCCGGAGGGTTTCTCAGAAAATGAAAATGAGAAGCTCGTGTGTAAATTGAAGAAGAGTTTGTATGGATTGAAATAGGCTCCAAGGCAGTGGTATAAAAAGTTTGACAGGTTTATGCAGACAAACAACTATTTCAGATGCAATGCTGACCATTGCTGCTACTTTAAAAGATTTGAGTCCAGCTACATTATTTTGCTACTTTATGTCGATGACATGTTAGTAGCAGGATCCGACATAGGCGAAATCAGAAAATTGAAGAAGCAACTGTCGAGTGAGTTCGACATGAAGGACTTGGGCGCAGCAAAGCAGATTCTTGGGATGAGAATCAACAGAGACAAGCCAAATGGTACTTTGCAGTTATCTCAGGTGGAGTACATTGGGCGTGTTCTGAAAAGGTTCAGCATGAGTGATGCTAAGGCAGTTAGTACACCTTTGGTTAGTCACTTTCGACTATCCAAGGAACAGACACCCAAGACGGAGGAAGAAAGGAACTTTATGGCTAAGGTTCCATATGCCTCAGCCATTGGAAGTCTCATGTACGCCATGGTTTGCACAAGACCAGATATTGCTCATGCAGTGGGAGCTGTGAGCAGATTCATGACTAATCCTGGAAAGCAACACTGGGAAGCAGTCAAGTGGATACTAAGGTATCTACGAGGCACCACTGAAAAATGCTTATGTTTCAGAAAAGGAGAATTGAGACTACAAGGCTTTGTAGACTCGGACTTTGCTGGTGAGGTAGACAATAGGAGGAGTACTACCGGTTACATCTTCACGGTGGGTACTACAGCAGTTAGTTGGGCATCACAATTGCAAAAGATCGTTGCCTTATC
>BRYF01000005.1:16835000-16837500 GCA_030159135.1 Actinidia polygama
CAATTATGTTCCTACACTATATGTATTTGAACTAACGAGAGAATCTCGGTTGAATGTAATTTTATAAACTATTCGAGATGTCCTCGTGATTGTAAATATTGTAGGAAATATCCAGTAACAATAAATGATGGGTGGTTTTTGGACTTTCCAGTGTTTGGACGTGGGTCATTTTACGTTCTGTTTGGAAACATACATTATAGATACCTTATCCAAAATCTACAATAATTTTAGAGGGTAATTTCTATTGGATGAATAGGCCTCGAAATTTTAAACAGTTTTTCTATATTTTATTTTAGTGATATTTTTATTTTTGTTTTTATTTTTTTTTTACTTTTTCAATTCGTCTTAAATAGAAAAATCGAAAAGAAAAAAATAGATATTGATGAGGTCATTAATGGTCAGCCACACGTCATTACTCTGGGAACCTATGAGTGACGTCACCCGGAGTAACGCTAAACAACCCATTTAATACGGAGTGTAGATCGCTCGGACAACCGGAGAAACAGATTAACACTAACTCCTCGAAAACAAATACCTAATTAATATCCTAATAACACCAATTTCGTCAATTACATACCAAGAACCCTTATAATTTTGAATACACAGCTCTTACATATAGATCAATTGTAAGAATTCTAAGTTGATCATCGAAAAGTCTTTGACCGTGATCCATAGATCTTTTCCTCTTGCAAATCTCAAAGCTCGGCTTCTAGATTATCTAGATTTGGGTATTAACAAATATATTTTTGTAAGGGGACAAATTATATGATAACATAATCTGGCCTTGCTAGGGCAGGGACCTCCAGACCAAGCTACCGCAAAGGGGAAAGCTCAGTGGTCTCCTAGAGCTTAGTGCAGACATCATTGGACACTGACCTTGCTAAAGCATAGGTCTCCAGAGTACTGTCGCTACAAAGCGAGCTCGAAAGTCTTCTGTGTCAGATCTCGGGGCAGTCATTGCCAAAGATATACCGCCAATGTTTTCGTTACTTCTGAAGTGTCGCTATTCAGCAAGTTTGAACGAGGGAAAACGACCGGCGATATTTTCAAAGGGTGTCAAGGGACAGAAGATGACTTGCATGTCAGAGTACCTTCTGACAGCCCCAAGTCCGGATAATTGATCATTGAAGAGTCTTTGACCGTGATCCTAGATTTGGGTATTAACAGATTTAACATATAATATTCTAAGTTGTTTGTCATTAGGGATCAGAAGATAAGGTCGTTGAGGAGTCGCAGTCCTCTCTGGTTGTTGGTATTATTTTGCTCTGTAATCTCTTATCCGATACACTCACAGGGAGGAACCTTTGCTCTAAAATAATGAACAAAACTCCTCACATCATTTTATATTTGCAATTTTCATTTATGTAATAATATTTTTTTAAATTAATTGAACTTGCATAAATCCAAGACTCATGTGCAAACAACTAATGATTCCGTCCTGCCAATCATTTTATTCTCCAAATACTTTTAACGTTGATGCACCGCACCCGCACCAAAGGAGGAGTCAGAATTTTAGGTTAGGGGAGGCTAAAATATAAATATAAATATATATATATATATATATATATATATATATATATTAAAGAGAGCTAAAGTGTAAAAAAAAATCTAAAATAAATTTTATAATTTTTTGAATTTTTTGAAAGTGAGGGGGGCTATAGCCCCTCCTTGACTCAGCTTGGGTCCGTCCTTGCCCGCACGACATGTTTAATGTACTCACGAGTTCATGAACACAACAAAAAATTAAAGGGAAAATTATAATAACCTCTCGTGAGGTTTACCTTTAATACAAATGTCCTGTTTGAAAAATTACATTGATCTCATTTATCAGAGTTTGTCGTGTAATTGAGCAAATAAAAAATAAAAAATTACTTTAATACCATCAAATAAATAATCAAAACATCATATTACTCTATTCTTCCACTATCTGGGATCATTTACAAGAAGCATCAATTAATTGAACTTATATCAATCCAAAACTCATATGTAGATCAACTAACCATTGGGGGCCGTTCAACCATTTATTCCCAGAATACCCTTCACGCTCACCACTATGCACCAGATTTTATCAAAAATAAAAATAAAGTACATTTATCAAAAAATAGTTTGCTCTTAAATTTCTCTCTTAAAGCATCACTAGCCAAATTCTAATTTGTCTAAATCTCTCTTTTTCACTTATCCCAACAGTCTAAATAAGACACTATCTTTCTCTGGTCTCTCTTTTAGGCCCTGTTTGTTTAAGTTCTTTTAGATCCTTTGATTTTCGAGTTCTTTCGTTTTTAATTAAAAAAAATACCGGTTGATCAAAAATTTATACTTTTTCAATTTATTTTGACGAGAGAGTCCGAAAATATAAAAAAACTCATTGAATTTGAAAAAAAAGTTAACTAAAAACGAAAAAAACTATTTTTTAATATTAAAAAATATAAAATTTATTAAAAATAATTGTGTACAACAGAAGTTATGACATTTTAAAAATAAAAAAATGACGGCAAAATTT
>BRYF01000005.1:16855000-16857500 GCA_030159135.1 Actinidia polygama
ATAAACAAAAACTTCTATTTTTCTAAAAGGTGCAAGTTAATTTAGATAGTAAAGTTTTTCATTGAAAAGAAATGGCAAGTTTATTAATTTTCATTTGAAAAAAATGGTAAATTTTAATACCTTCTATTAAGGTTTCTGACAAATATAATTACCTCAATTGAATTTTAGAAATAACACTGACCACTCTTACATTTGAAACTAATGTAAATATTTTTTTATAAAGCTAATTTTTGTGATAAAATGATAAACTTGTCATTTGATTTAAGGCTTTCAATTTGTTTTTTCAATACATCCATTAAAATAAATAAATACTTTTTTTAAAAACACCATTTATTTGTAAACTATTCCGTTTTTATTTTTTTTCAATAAGTATTTTTTTATAAAAATTATCTAAATAGTTTAAAAATTAAGTTTTTTTTAATTTGTTACAAAAAAATATTAAAATTTTTTGACTTTTTAAATTTTTCTGGTTTTACTTTAGCTACAAATAAATAAAAAGCAAAATAAAAAAGTAAAAAAGCCAACTCTAACTGACTTTTTTACTTATAAATTTAAACAAAGCCAGCCAAAAAGTTGGTACCAAACGGAGCCTAATTCATCATACCAGAAAAATCCATCACTATACAAAAATATAAATAAATAAATCAACATTTATCTTTCCTATTTAAACATCAAATATTCATTCAGCTATGAGTTTCAAATCAGGAAAGATTAAATTGCCTATAAATTTAAAAAAGTGAGTAATAATATGGAAATTGATTTCTACACTCCCCTTTTTGATTTCTGCACTCCAAAGGGGAGTGTAGAAATTAACAACATTATGGTATTGATTTTCATATTCCACTTTTTGATTATTTTGAAGTACAAAAATTAAAAAGTGGAATGCGAAAATCAATTACCAATAATATTCCCGTTAATCTCTATTTTATCTATCAGGTTTAGGGTCCTAGCTTGTCATATCATGTAATAATACATTTATCGTGTGAATCAACTTTTCTTATTGGGATTCGGTGTCACTGTGGCGAGTTGTGTCCCGGGTTACAGACATACAAAACGTCGTTTTGTGTGCTTTCACCCCCCAAACGACGTCGTTTTTGGATGAATACATTTGGAGATAAAAACGACATCGTTTTGGTTGTATTTTTTTGCCTTTCAGTGACGTAAAACGATGTTGTTTTGGGTCAATGCCGAGTTGTCACGCCGCAGTGATCCCACATCCTTCTTATTGGTCCTTGCTTATGGGTGGAAAATTTTCACTTCTCTTAGAAAGTGGAGCTCGAATTATTAGGCCAATGAAAAAGGAAACGACGTGACATATGTAACGTCACAATGTTTAAATGAGTTTCATAATCCAGGGTCCCTTATTTACAGGAGCTCACCCCATCGATTTTCGATCTTATCGAAAATTCTCGAAGTGACCCTCTTACGGGTTTGTAATTCTTAGTATCTTTTGTTTAAATTAATGTAAGTTATCTTTTTGTTCAAAACAATGGCCAACAAATGGTTAACAATTAATTTACTTCATAAACTCCACTAGAGACTAATAATATAGCAAAGTTTCATTTCGGGTTTTCTTTAAATAACGAATCATTATGTTTAAAACCTAAGAGATATGATCAAGTGGGAGCAGAGAGCAATACATTGAGGTTGCAAGATTGAATCTTACGAAAGCCATACGTTTTAAACTTTGGGGTCATTGAAGTTTTTTTCGAACACCCGATAAAAAAAAAGAATCATCGTGCTCAACTCCCACCACCTTAACTTCAGGGTGGCTCCCTAGGATTAGTCGTAAACGCAAACTAACCCAGACATCACGTAATAATAATAATAAAAAAAAAAAAAAAAAAGAATCATCATGCTAAACCCCCACCACCTTAATTAACATAATATATATGAAAAGAAGCTAACCCCACCCTCTAAAAAGCAACAAAACCCTATGAATAAAGTTTAAGAGATTTGGATACCTTGATGACAAAGGAGACAAAAGGAAAAGCCACATAGGAAAAATTAATAGGAAAAAAAAAAAGATTGGTTGTGAGTATTCATTTGAATCAAACATCCCACTCATGAAAGTTGCTATTGTGCATTGCATATATGTAAACCATGTATATTAGAATAGTTGATGAAATGGCAACACTTATCTGCCTAATTTTCCATGATTGGCTGCCCAACCACTTAAACCACAAATCAATATCTTAGATGACATAACTAGAATCTCATAGAAACTATGATACTAACTCTGTTGGGGTCCAAAAAAAACCCAACTCAAATAGCAAATCAATGAAACATGAGGAATAGGAAATGAGTAAAATCCATGGATCTCCCCTGAAGTTTTTTACAATTGCATGAACTTCTTCTTTGGCTTCTAAAATTATATACACTAGTCTTCCTTATTTTTTTCCTGACGATATACACATATCTTTCCTCGGCTATCTAGCTATTAAAAAGGATAAGAGAATATTCTTGTGTCATCCGAGTTTAGTATCTGAATACCAAATCT
>BRYF01000005.1:16872500-16875000 GCA_030159135.1 Actinidia polygama
TTACACAGAAAACTCAGTTTTTTTAAATAAAAAAATTTGTTACCACTACTAATTAACTGACATAAAAAATTCTTTGTCCCTAGACGAACCGAAAAAGTAAAAAATTAAAAACCGAAAGATGCTGAAAGATTGCTGAAAACAACACTAATTCAGCTCGAGTAAAAATTTTCCCAAATTTATTCACCAAAAAAGAAATTATCCCAAAAAACTAATTTGGAAAGAGAAATCCAAAAAGAAACCAACATAAAGGCCCGGGGGGTTGATATCTTGAGAAAATCTGTTTCGTGGGATTCCAAATGAAACACGTTTAGAAATTATAAAATCTTGTGTTCAAACAACCATGTTGATGTTGCTAAGATTTGCTTCACAAGGTTCTTCTTTGCCTTAAGCTTAGGACAAACATCATGAGCTGGACAAAATTGGAGGCATCCTAACTAATGGCATGTAGTCTAAAATGTCTGCAAATAGATTCTAAATTCTGACGTTGAGTGTGCAAAAGTATATACAATTCAGTTTTTAGTTAAAAAAGAAATTAACGAGTAAATAATACAGGGTTTGTATTCACAAATGAAGCATATTCTCATAATGAAAAATAAAAAAATATTAATATAATAGTTTTCACTATCATACTATATAATCAGATTAATATAATTTTGGAGTACTGCAAATCCTTATGATTTAGTAATTACATTTGTAAGTATAATATGAGATCGAGTTTTATTAAATTTTGGGGGTGCGTGTGATCGCCACTTACGTTGCTATTTGATCCATCTTGATGTTAGGCCTAAATCTCCAAACACGGTTGTTGATTTTATTCTCGTTATGCATATTCTGAATTTCTCTCTCAATTTTGAGATTTCTCTGTAATAATAATAGAGTGAGACTGACGATATTCAAACAAAAAATTTATATAGCATTATAAACTTTTCATCAAAGAAACAAATTATTCGTGAAGATGGTTTTATTTATAACAATGCTACCTACTACCATATCATTCTATATAATTCTATCTACAAATATACCATTAGTTTCCATAATAAAATGATGTATTTAATTGTCTTTGTTGTGATTAGTATAATTTAGGCACACTTAGGTGGTGTTCAAGTCTTGTCCACTAGACCCCAAAGTCCACTCGATCTACTTCCCATGAAGGATATTTGGAGTCGTTTGCTTGCATTGAAACTAGTACAGTGTGTGATCCCCACTTTTTGGCTAATTCTTGGTTGCTTCCAATTTGATCTTATCCTCTGTAAGTCAGCAACAGTCTTATCCCAGGGGAACCCCCATGTTACCATGTACAACTAGTAAAATACTTCACGGCATTGGATATATTTATATAGGGACCAACCACCAACTTGAACAAGGTTTGTCACTTTCTAGCCATGTCAACCTTATAACATTTCATTCACAAGTGTTTCCATAAGTAGAAACTTATTACAATTGGTTTTTGATTTTACATTTTCAAAAATGAGGTTATGGATGTTTGTCAAAACTTTGAAAAATCGATCTAAAAATAATTTTTAGGTAATCTTTCAGAAGCTGGAAAATGAATCGAAAGTCAAATTTTCAAGTTGAATGTGCTTTTAGATACTAGCAGTACTACAGTGACCAAAGAGTTTACCGAAGAGTTTATCGAAACGACGTCGTTTTGGAGTTAAACGTCGTTTTGGAATTATTCCATTTGAAAATGCGATGTCGTTTTGGTCGTTTCGGTAAACTCTTCGGTAAAGTCTTCGGTCACCGTAGACTTTCCCTTTAGATACAAACTGAAGCCACCAGGATGGGTAAAGTTAAAATGTCAGTATTAATTCTGAGTTGTTATTAAAGTCATGCTTTTACTTATTTTCCATTAAACAAGGTGAAAGGAAAAAATTAATTTTCAGGTTTTGTTTCAAGTCACAGCTATAGCAAACAAGTTTATTAAGCTCTACTATAATTAAGAATATTTAACCTTCAATCGTAACTAATTTGTTAATCTTTGTTTTGTGTAGATGCACACTTACAAACAGCATAAACTCGACTTCATTGTATGTGAAACACGATTTGTTGCAACTCTTTATTCACGATTTGTGCAGATACGTAACGTTTTAGTGTGAACAACATAGTAATGTGTTTTTAAGTGGTAGCACTAATAAATTTTCCAATGAAATGACAATCTATGGGCACTTGAAGATGTATCCTTTGGGTGAAGAACTATTGGTTCCAATTGCAATAAATGGAGTCCAAATTTGAAGTTTGTGATGCATTTAGTATCTCTTTGATTGATTGATTGCTACTAGGACGATAATATTGACTAGTTTTGTGGAATACAAATATAGCACTGCAAACACTAGTGTCTGCTATTGAGGGATTAAGGACTTTCCATTTTGGAAAATATGATGCATGGCTAATATTTACTGTGGTTCATATCACCCCATAAACTAGTGATCTTTTAGTGGACATAATTAATTTTCTTTTGTTTTTTTTTATTAATAAAGTGGAAGGTATTGACTATAGGTGG
>BRYF01000005.1:16935000-16940000 GCA_030159135.1 Actinidia polygama
TTTTTTTATGATAATTTTGAACCATTTCACAAAATTGAAGTTTATAGTTTATAAAATATTTTTGTTATGATAACTTTATCATAACAAATCAGTGTTTAATTTACAAAAGTTATTTTACTATGATATACTTATCATAATTAAATCATTGACTAGATCATAACAATATGTTATGATAAACTTATCGTATTCAAACAAGTGTTTGGTTATAAAATATTAAGTTATGACAAATTTATCATAACAAATTTAGTGTTTAATTTAACAGATTAGGTCGGGTTAAGAGTTGAATCGGGTAATTTGAGGTAAGTCAAAAAAATATATTTCAACGTTAGATCTAAGATCCTATTTAAAAAATGTAGTTACAAAATAGTTTAGTATGTTTAAAACACAACAAACATAAATAAATCCGAAAAGCAACCTACCCCATTTGAGCTAAGTACATGTTCGACAAATTTTATAAATTACAATTTCTTTGGGTAATTTATTTTAGCACTCCTATTTTTGATTTCTGCATTTCAAATTAGGAGTGCAGAAATCAACATCATTATTGGTTAGGAGTGTAGAAATTAAATACAAGAGTGTAGAAATCAATTCTCTTTCTTTTTTTTTTGTGTCAGAATATTTGGTACAGTTTTTACTTCTGTTTATTAGCAAAAATTAACTTATAAAAGTTAAAAATAGTTAATTCTTAGAAGCTCTATTTTAAATAAGTAATTCTAACATAATTTCAGTTATAGTAAACACCTTCTAAGTTTATTTAGTTGTTTTGATTTTCAAGTTTTTTCGTCTTTAATGAATTTTTTCACAATTTGATCAATTTTTTAAAATTTTTTGGATTCTCTTGATGAATTTGTTAAACAAAATTCATCTAATTCAAAAAATATTCACTAAAAAAAACATTGTTTCTCAACCAATTAAATAGCTAAAATTTGTTTTTGGTAGATATATTCTCAAATTTGAATAGAAAAATTATAGTTCAAATTTCTCTTATTAAGAAAAATCAAAAAATATAAAATTTTGATCGTGATGAAAAAAAACACTAAAAGTAAAAAAATTTAAAATCAAAGCAATTAAAAAAATAAATACTCTTACTATTCATTTAGGTTGTATTTGGATCAAGAATTTTTTTAAAAATAAAAATAATAAAAATAAAAATAAAAGAGTTAGAGGAACTATTCTATCGAGACTATTAAATTTTCTATATTTTTTTTTCGCTGAATACTTATCCAAACACAACCTTAAATTGGTTAACGATTTACAATTTTTTTTTCTTGAGCAATGCTACAGTCATCGCATTTATTATTGAGCGGCTCAAAACGATGTCGTTTTGGTGATAAAACACAAAAACGACGTCGTTCAACTAAAAATTGCGTTTATTTAAAAAATTAAAACGACGTCGTTTTGATGTCGCGCAGTAACAAATACGATAAACCATGTGATGAGTGTAGCAATACATTTTTTCTTTTACTTTTTACCGGAAGAAAAAGAGAGTGATCGAAAAATAGGAGCAAGTTGCGGGAAGTTTCTGTGGTGGCAGACCCAAATCCAATAACCAGAATCAAATCTGTGGTGACATCAGCTGGGGTACGTTTTTGTCAAGCGCGGTGGTGCTTAAACCTCGGACAGTTTCCTATCCAAGACTAGTGACGTGGCAACCCATCGGCCCGCCCTGGTCGTATCGGTGACCGAACGATAAGCGGCTGACGCGGACGTCGTGATGCGCAATTTGGAAAAAGGATTCATCCAACTTTGACGAAGATCTAGGCTCTCTTTCGCAAATGGACAAAGACGTCTAATTATAATTTATATTCAGCGAAATTAAAATTATAAAATTTAAAATAAATTATTATTAATTTTTAAATTAAAATTATATTTATAATAAATAATATTAGAGTTAACAGTATAATTTTGATTTTCCGATACATGTCTCCGCCCCTGCATATGAGAATGACCATGTACGTATCATGTACTCCCAAACCCACAAAAATTACTCATTTTATTTTATATTGTTGGTCCTCTTGCGGACGCAGGAATCATGTCGATGGGGGTAAATTATATATTTTTAAAAGATTTTTTAGTAAAAAAATATTTAGAGAGGCCAGTTTTAATAAATTAATAGCAAAATAATTAAAATTAATAAAAATTAAAATTAAAATTTTTTAAAATTATTTTTCAAATGTTTGGGGGTCCGTGCCCCCGCCCGCCCCTGGGACCGCCACTGCCTCTAACAGTTTTCTATTTTTTTTAATAAAACATATAATTATTGAATTTAAATTCAAATTTAGAGGCATTAGTTTTAATATTATCTTCTTTATTTTTCACTTTCAAACATAATTATAGCTACTTATTAAGGTAAGTTTTGAAGATTTATAAACTTTAATGTTTTATTTTTTCAAAGTGGACGATCTTTTTCAAACAACCCAAAATAAAAAAAAATAATGTTAATAATATAAGATAAAAAGAATACCATAAAATAATAATTATCTTGCTTTAATAAAGCATATACTCCAAATTTAAAATTTGAAAATTGCAAAGCTAATGAATGAGCTCCCCACCATTCTGTAGACCCCTCTTGTAAACTTCACTCCAATTCCACAATGATAATTCAAATTATTTACTTCATACTTCTCGTATGACAGATCACTCATACAAAAAATTAATTTTATTAGACATTTATAAATATAAAAATAAAATATAATTTATTTTATAGACTGAACAAATAATGTGATTATAAATTTAAACCGTTTATTTTATAACATAAAATATAATTTTATACTTTTATTTATAAATATTTATTTATTTTTCATCTAACAAAATGGAATCGAGGGTGGGTCCAAACGCTGAGGCATGGACGGGTGAGGCATGGAGAGAGGGGAAGCTCATCCCAATCCTATGTCTCTTCCATAACGGCCCGTTTGGCAAGGGGATAAGGAGGGAGAATAATTTTTCTCCCCCCGGATGTTTGGCTAACGTATAACTTTTTCCTCCGGATAATTTTTAGATCAGCAGGTGGATAAAGGCGGATAATTTTTGGGTGGCTTAGACCCTAACTAAAAGTTATCCGGGGGATAAGGGGGTGGGGGATAAGGAAAAAAATATAGAGAGAGAAACAAAATGTATATTTTTATTTTTATATATATATAGAAATAAAATATATATTTTTCATATTTAAATATTTTATATTTTGTTTCTCTATATGTATTTTCTTCCTTATCCCCACCCTTATCCACCCATTCTAAATTTTATTTAAACAAAATTAAAAGTTATTCCCCTCTAAAATTTATTCCCCCTCTAAAACTTATCTCTCTAACATATCCGCCAGCCAAACAACCCATAAGTTGGCGTCCACTTTGTATTATGCACCTGCAGGTCTATCCTCCACTCAATCGCCTCGACTCTCGAAATGCAGAGAGAATCCATCATCACATCAAAAATAATGCCCCTGGACGAATTTTGGGACTACTCTCTCTTACGTGGCCACTTGACGCCGAGGAGATGCTTTCCCAACTTCCCAAGTAATGGAGTCCCTTTTTCTCTTCCATACCGCACTAGCCAAGAAGATATAGCCTCCATTTGGAATTAACTTATTTAAATTTTTTGATTAGTTTTTTTGTTTAAATTAAGTAAAAAAATTAATTAGAATTGACTTTTTTACTTATTTATTTTTATTTATTTACTTATTTTTATCTAAAGTAAAATCAGAAAAGCAAAAAAGACAAACAATCTTAATTTTTTTATAATAAACTTAAAAAAAGCTAGATTTTTAAGAATTACCAAACAGAGCCATAGGGTCATTTTTGAGCTAGGGGATGGGATATCATTTTTAAGCAAAAACATGAAAAAATTAAGATATTTTAGCTAGGACAAACAGGGCCTTAATTGGAAGGATTGGATTAAGAGAGATAAGTTAATACAGTGGGATTAGAAAATAATGTGGAGCTCGCATGTTTTTTTCTTTTAATCCGTAGGGATAAAGAATATGATTATGTATTCTTCTATCTATGTTTGGTTAGAATAGAGTAAAATATAGGATAAGCTATGGAGTATTATTTTGGAAGTTGGATTGACACCATGAAATAGCCCTCGAATTATTAATACCAAGGGGGAGGTGGGAATCTCCCAGGGGATTATTAATACAAATTTTAGAGAGATTATTTAGTGTTTTTAGAGTATTGTTCTAAACTATTGTAAGGAGACAAATGATATAATAACGTAATTTGGTCTTACTAGGGCAGGAATCTCGTCGGGCTATTGCTATAAGGCAAATTCAGTGGTTTCCTGCGCCGGAGATCGGTGCAGACACTTCAACACTGGCATAACAAGCAGTGGTGGACCCAAAAAATTTGTCGAGGGGGTCAAATTATACATTTTGAATGGACCATTTAAAAAAATTATGGGAGGCCAACTTCAATGGACCAATAGCAAAATAGTTAAAATTAACAAAAAATATATATATATAAAGAAATTCTTTTGGTTTTTCAAATGTTAGGAGGGGCCGTGCCCCCCCTCCCCCCCCGGAATGCCCTTGATTGCAAGGGTAGAGGTCCCCGTCAAGCTGCTGCTACGGAGCAAGCTTGGAGGTCCTCTGCGCCGGCGCTCGGAGCAGTCACTACCAAAGATAAATATCATCCGAGCTAAGGCCTTCGTTACGTCCAGGGTGTCGCTGCTCAGCGAGCTCGAAACAATAACTGCGCTAGAAGCTTAGACGAGGGACAATGGCCGGCGGTATTCCCAAGGGATGTCAGGGGACAAAAGGTGACTTGCACGTCAGAGTACCTCCTAATTGCCCCCACACCCGGATAAAGACGTCGGTAGTTGATCATGAGCCACTAGCCACGCCGAAGGGGCATGGCTGTGTCAGCCACCTATTCACTGATACAACAGTCATCGCGTACGAGTACGTGCCGAGCTGCAATCTGTCAAGTAACAAGACAGCTAGCGCGTCAAGCCACACGCTGAGCTAAGATACAAAAGGGAACATTGTTGTTCTCACAAAGGTCTGT
>BRYF01000005.1:17020000-17030000 GCA_030159135.1 Actinidia polygama
TATGAACAGAATGGATTTCTGGTACAGTCGCTGCAAAAATCAGATCAAAAACTTCGCCGAAATAATTTGGACAACACTTCGTCGGAGAGAGAGAGAAAAAGAATAGAAGAATTCGTAATTCTTCATCTATCAAAACAGAGGGGAAATGTTTCTATTTATAGAAATATTCGCACCTCTTCGAAAAGGTACCAGCCAAACGCACCCTTAGGAAGAGTTGCAACTCTTCGCAGCCAAACATGGCCTTAAAAGAAGTTACAACCGTTGGAATTAATTTTGAAGAGCCAAACGTGGTCTTAAGGGAGGTTTACAACAACCGTTGGAATTGAATTTTAAATAGGCCCAAACCTTTTCCCACACCCACACCCGAACCGGCCGGACGGCGGCGGCGCGCGTGTGGGGTGTAGTGAGAAACTTAGGTTATCTAAGTCTCCTCCCCGTTAAAAACTTGGGTATGCCCAAGGGCACACTTTAGGCTTCCAAACCTAGGCTTTATAAACCCATCACTTTTCCCATAGGAAATCAATGTGGGACAAACCTTTAGTTTCACCCAATACCCATACTCATGGTACCTACTTTAGAAGCCATTATTTCATTCAAACCTCCATGGATTTGAGCAAATAAATACTCGTTTTTCATCTCCTCATGGAGGAGAACACAAAGCACATTTGACCCATTAAAATGAACATATGAATCCCACATAAAAAATGGCTCAAAGTTAGCGTACCACACTAAATATTCCAACATTCACTATGGCAAAAAAGCGGTATAACTATTTGTGAAAATGAGGAATGACCATTTGAGTCCAACGGATCATACTTTAACCAGCATTATAAATTCTTGTGGATGCTTTAACGGTTTTCTTGCAAGGAAGACATTTACATACCCTGGTAACTAAAATGTGTTCCAATTTGCAATGTGTTTGTTTCAAGTGCTTCGATTGATATGTACTCAAAATGTAGTTCCATTGACGAAGCTCGATTGAGAAGAATAGCGTCTTGTGCAGTTCAACGATTAGGTGAAAGAAGAAGAAGGTTTCAAACCGGATCATGAAGGTTTCGCTGTTGCGACGACAGCCTGCAACCACGCTGGATATCTTGACAGAGGGATTGAAAATTTTGATAAAATGAGAAAAGTTTCGGGTCTGGTTCCTGAGATAGACCAATACGATGTTTGGTTGACCTTGACCTCTGCGCGAGGACAGTGCCTGCCCAGGCCCAAAGCAATTAAAGCTAAAGTTTTGGGTCCAAGCCATAATGGGGCACCACACACACATGCAATAAAAAAATATAATAGGATTCTGTCTCATCTTGTTTGGTCGGTTGGCATACAAGATGAAAAATTGTCTTGTGATTTTTAAAAACCCTAACCTCTTCATTTTTCAGTCTTGTCTCCCTTTTAATCTCTTTCACTTGGGTCTTTCCTCTTGGCTTTTTTCTCCTTATTTCATCCAGAATTCGAATCTCTAACTAACAATGGACGATGGTCAGGTTAGCAAGATGAAAATCTATTTTTTTTTTACATGAGTATTTTGTCTAATTAATTTTTTATTACCCTTTGTTAATTTTTTATATTCTTAGAAATTGAAAAAGTATAAATTTTGACAAATGGAAAAAGAATGGAAAAAAATTAAAAACCAAAAATTCTATTTTGACCCCACTGGATATAAGTTTTGACAATTTTGATCCTATTAAACTTAAGTTCTGGCTCTGCTCCTGGTCCCTACTACTTTTGAAAAATTATATTCTATCGTAATTTTGTATTTAAAATTAACACTAAAATGACGTGGTGATTGCAATTTTAAAGTTTTAACAACAATGAAGAGCGCTTTGTACTGAACTAAAAAGTTTATTAACTAGCACCTATATTATTCTATTTAAAAATTATCTACAAATTTTCTATTTATATATCATTATTAGATGAACCCTACAAGAACAACAAGTCAGTTTTCGTTATAAATATTCACATGTCATGTACATCCAAAAGTTTATAGCACATGTTCTTTTAACGACACAGATGGGAGAACCGATAGGAAGAACCTCGTGTCAGCAAATCAGTCCAACATTTGGTACTTGTAGGGCCCAGCATTGATGACCTCTCTTTTCGTTGTCTCCTCCTCTCTCCCTCTCTCTAATAAAATAAATTTCTTTTTTTCTTTTTAATTTAAGGTTAAAAATTATGGATGATATAAAAAAATTATTTAAACACACCACTTTTGAAGAAAATACTTTGACTTTTGTTTGATTATTTTTAATTATCATATGGACTGGATTTTTTTAATTTTTTTCAAAATATTATTTTAACAGAAAACAGTTTCTTGAAAACATTTTTTTTAACATAAATTAATTTTGAAAATAGTTTTTTTAAACCAAAAATTATTGTTTTGGAAAACATACTTTTACACAAATTTTTTTTTTTAAAAAAAGGGTTTTGTTCAAAAGCAGTTTTTATTTGACCTAAAATAGTTGTTTTAACAAAAAATTATTGTTTTAGAAAATAGTTTTTTTTTAAAATATTTTTTAACAGAAAATTGTTTTTACTTTTTTGTCAATTTT
Organism: Actinidia polygama; assembly: GCA_030159135.1. Taxonomy (NCBI): domain Eukaryota; kingdom Viridiplantae; phylum Streptophyta; class Magnoliopsida; order Ericales; family Actinidiaceae; genus Actinidia; species Actinidia polygama. Next base: position 17,022,553 of record BRYF01000005.1, read on the forward strand.
TTTAACAGAATTTTTTTTTATAATTCAATTTTCTATTTTGTTTCCATAATTCTTAACCCTAAATTGAAAAAAAAACTAAAGAAATTTAATTGATTAGAGTGAGGGTGAGAGAGGAGGAGAGGAGAGAGAGGTCATCAATGCTGGGCCCCACCAACACCAAATATTGGACTGATTTGCTTACACGGGACGCTCCTGCTCCAGTATCTCTACCCAATAGTCCCTTGAAAATGAAGTTAGAATGAGGGGAAAAGTGCTGAACAAGGATATTAGTTTAGTGAGTCAAAATCATTAAATTATATATAATTATGTAATAATAGTATAATTTTTTTTAGGAGAGTTAAAGTAGTGTATTTTTTTTGGATGATAGTATAATTTTTTTGTAGACTTATAGTGTATTTTTTTCAAGTAATTGACCCCACTTACCGCTTACTCCCTTCGCCCATGAGGGGGGTACACGTGTTCTAGCGATCCATTAGACTTTTAATTTTCTTGATGATGTATATTATGATATTGTGTATAGATTTAGTAGAACTTTTATTAATTGACAACAGTAAAATCTCAAGAAAAAATATACATATTGGGTCAATCTAAAAAAATTTATTAAGACTTGGTAAATTTTACAGTTTTGATTCCTGATTTTATTATGTTTAGTGAAATGTTTTTGAACGTTTGACTAAAATCTTATAATCTCTTAGTAAGAAGAATCTGAAATGCAAAAATATTGATCTAATTTGAAAAAAAATTTATAAGTCAAAAAATTACATCAATATTTTTTCATGTTCAGATTTCGCTATTAAAGAGCAACTGAAAAAGTATGAAATTTCGATCAAACGAGTGGATAAAAATTATTAAAAATAAAAAAATGAAAAACTAAAGTATTTAAATTAATTTAAAAAAAGTTAAAATAATTTAGTTAGCTTAAACTGAATTGAAATTGAAATTGAAATTGAATTTGAGAAATCATTGTTAAGTGAAATTAGTGCAGAAAAATCCCGAATACGCGATTGGTTAGAATGCACCGACAGTCTTTCTACGGGCTTTTAACAAACACGAACAAGCAAAAACACGGTCTTCTGACAAACACGAACAAGCAAAAACATGGTGGTGGTATATTTACTGGTGCTGGAAGGTAAAAATAATGTTACCAGTTTTGGGCAAGTATTTTTTCAGTTTTTTTAATTGCTTTGATTTTTATTTTTATTTATAATTTTTATTTTTTTTATTTATAATTTTTTTTTCAAATTAGAAGAAAATTTTAACATTTTCAAAAAGAGGAGTACGATTTTTTTTAATTTAATTTAGAAAAAAAATCAATAAAAAAAAATATTTTTTTATTAAAAAAAAACCATTACTTCAAACGAGGCCTTAACCAGAAATTCTACATGGGAGGTGTAAGGGGATAAAAACATCTAGTACAGTCCTAGCCGAGCTAAGGCAGACACCGCTGTCGAGCTATTGCTATTCAACAAGCTCTGATAGAGCCCCTGTGCTGGAGCTCGATCGAGGAGCAAAGGTCTACGGAGGTCCCGAGAGTATAACATGGGCAGATGGTAACTTCGCTACAAAGTTTTCTTTGATACACGCACACCCGAATTTGAACACTGAATGATGTGATAGGCTAGGCACACGCCGAGCTGCAGTATGTTCAGTGACCACCTATGCACCGAACTATGCTATATAATGTCATACCTTATTCTTTAAAAGGTATGCACATTTAGCCAATCTTAGTTATTTGATTGCACTTTTTTTCTCTACCTTATACTTCCTATCACTTGACTTAATCGTCGGAGAACCGTTTTTCGGAAACAGATTTAGCGGCCGAACTCAATTTTTCTGTCTCGCAGAAAATAAATGAAAGCACCAGTAGCTTCCTTCTATCATCAACCATCACTGAATCACCGTAGGTGTATATTTTCGATTTTCTTCTTCTTTTCCTCAAACATTCACACCCCATGGGAGGTCTAAGATTCAAATCTTAGGTTCAGTTTGTGACCTAATCTATTTGTTTTGGTTTTCACTTCTTTTTTTTGATCATTTGCTCAATTTAGATCAATTTTTTTTATATATGTTACATTTTCAGATTCCTCTAGTTAATAATAACCGATTTTTTTTCCTATCAAGTGGTAAAAACATCACTAAACAAAAAGAAATTAGTTTATTTGTCGAGTAAAAATATATAACTTTTATCTTTGTTTTTTTTTTAAAAAAAATAAATCAAAATTTTATATTTTAAATACTCTTATCAAGAAAAACTGAAAATATATAAACCTCAACAAAAGCAGCTAAAAATAAAAAATATTTTTGAAATTATGTGTTTACCGTATTTTTTTAAACATAATATATTCATAAAACATACATACATACATACATACATATATAGTTCCTAGTCTTTTTAAACACAAATGTGTGCATTCTCCACTAGTTTACAATTAAAAAAGTGTCAACATCTTGACTTAGGAATGGTGACCAACACAACACCATGCAAACCAATAACATCTTTTGCTTTTATTATCATCAATACAACACTATGATAATTATTGATTTGTGCTATTATGCAATTTATGATAATTAATACCAATTTATCACGAGTATAAATTACATTTCAATTATTGCCCGCTAATATGTTGACAACATGATACAATGGATATGACAAGAAATCGAAAATCAAATCCTTATCGTTGATTCCAAAAAATATCAATTGGGTTTCTTTCTTAAACCTGTTGATTCAATTGAATACCAGGTACATAGGTATCAAATGCTCGTTGATTCGCAAGAATACCGAATCATTGAAAAACGGTGCAAAATTGCACACAAATTATAATAATTTCCAAAACTACTGAAAATAACATGAATAAGAGTATAAATATGTTCTACAAAACTCTAAGAATTGGGACAAACCGGGTTAAAAGAAAAATTTATGAAAACCTAAAAAAAACAAGCCCCAAAACAGGCCCAAAATACTAAACGAGTCAAAAATCATACTTAGAGGCGTTTTTTTTTTTGCGTTTTTCTAGGATTGAAAATGATGAGATAGTTTTCCCAAGCCTTTTTCGAGAGCTTTCCGCGACATATTATAATAGTAAAACGGAGTTACGCAGTAAAAATTATAACCGATTAAAGTTTACCTAAGAACGACCCGAATTTTAAAGTAGTCTTTAGCTTTGTTATCTGCATCACAACACTAGTTTCTTCGACTTCACTTCCTGTAAAAGAACTTGCTGCTCTTCGTCTCCAGTGACTGAGCTTGGCAGAGGCTAAAGATAAGACATCGACTGCTTTTCATCTTCATAGCTGGACTTCTCTTCCTGTAAAAAAAAACAGATAGTTATCATTCAGAAGAGTATTAGAGACAAATGAAAATATTTTCTTTATTTCTCAAGCTCCTTTGGAGTCAGTTTATTTGAATTTTTTAAATAATTTTTTTTACTTAAAATAAACAATAAAAAAAGTCAGAGTTAGTTTTTTTGCTTTTTTGTTTTGGCTTATTTTGCTTATTTTTATCTAAAGTAAAACCAGAAAAGCAAAAAAATCAAAAATTCTTAATTTTTTTGAGAGTAAACTTAAAAAAAATTTAACTTTTGAGCATTATCAATCGAGCCTCGATATCTCTCATTTATCTGCAGAGAATAGATTAGAACGAACTTAAAAGATAGATTTTCAATTAATTGTATCTCTATCTTTATTAGTTTCTAAAGTTGACATATTTAAAAGGAAAATGATATGGGTACACCTAAATTGCACCCTAAATATATATTTGGTTGAGATGGAGCATTTGAATTGGCTGGGTGTGGGGTTCAGTCAATCCAAATGCTCCACCTCATCCAAGTGTGCATTTGGGATGCAACTAGGATGTACCCATAGCATTACCCAATTTAGAAACCAATAAAAATCGTACAATTTTTAAATAGGGTAATGCTATGGGTACATCCTAGTTGCACTCCAAATGCACACTTAGGTGAGATGGAGCATTTAGATTGGCTGAACCCCATACCCAGCCAATCTAAATGCTTCACCTTACCCAGATATATATTTTGAGTGCAACTTAGCTGTAATCATATCATTTTCCTTCCAAATTTGACATATTTAAAGATAGTACGATTGATCACGATTGATCTGTTCCACGGTCGTATGCTGTCATCTCTGTTGTATTTCTATTTGGGTTCTGCTATTGACAGCCCATTGGGCGGTCAATAAGGAGCACAAAAAGACAAAAAAGTTTGATTTTCGATACACTTTTTATATTTTTTAATACATTTTCACATATTCCTATACACTTTACACACTTTTCTATACACTTTTCACACTTCCTATACTTTATCCACCACCCATTGGGCTATTTTTAGCAAAATCCTTTCTATTTTTTTTTTCTGACAATTTTTTTTATGTGTTTTCGTGTAATGGTCACATGACAAAAAAGCCAGTTCAGAGTACTAGGCATTATTTTGTCTCGTTTAGAATGAAATGCCCTTAATTATATCACGTCCCCTCTTTTGGAAGGAAAATGTTATGGGTACACCCCAAATGCACACCTGATGAGATGGAGCATTTGGATTGATTAAAAAGATTGGGTGGACCCCACACCCAGCCAATCCAAATGCTCCACCTCATCAGATGTGCATTTGGGGTACAATTTGGGTGTACCCATAGCATTACTCCTTTTGGAACCATTTCCTCTCTCTACTTTCTTTAGACTACGTTTGGAACATGTAAAAAAAGAAAAAGAATAGAAAAGAAAAGAAAGCATGTTGAAGAAAAAAATTAAATTTCTCTGTTTGTTTGGTTTTGTGAAATAAATATATTTTAAAGTTTTTTATCTAGGTTTAGAGTAAAAAGGAAAATAAAATTAAAAAAAAAGTAAATGAAAAAAATAAAATAAAAAAAGTAAAAATGAATTTTTAGTTGTCATCCCTCCAAACAAACAAGCAAAATAAATTCAGCTTTTTTATTTTCGGAGTTTTCTCGTATTTCGTAAATATTTTAACTGTGTGATCAAATTTTATATTTTTTTATTCTTTTTGATAAAAGAAATTTATAAATGTTAATATCTTATTTAATTTGAAAAAAACAAAGTTCACTAAACACACACAAAAATATTTTTATCATACAATTTACTTAAGTTTTTTGATTTTAATAGAATTATTTTTTCAAATTTGATTTTTTTAAAATCTTCATATTTCTCTCTGCAATATGCAACAGGAGCCAGAGAAATAGAAAATTTTGATTTGTTGAAAAAAGGTCGTGAGCAACTACCCCATACCCTTGCCCCCTCCATACTCCCATACCGGCCCTCGAAAGTCCTCTTGTGGGCGTCACTCTTGATTAATTTTTTTAAAAAAATAAATATTTTTTTTTATATTTTCGGACTCCTCTCATCATAAAGGATAAAACATATAAGATTTTGATGAAATAAATAATATATAAAAATAATAAATTTTTTTTTAAAAAAATATTTTGCAAAATTAATTTTTTTGGTGATCTCAGCAAATTTCATCCACTTCACTGACCATTGACAGTAGGGAGAATTTCAACCAAATAAATGAAGTAAAAGGGCAGTTAATATTATTTAATAAACTATAAGGGAGTATATGTAATTATTAAAACCCATTGGAGATCATTGTAATTTATCCTTTTTTTCTTTTTTTAAGACATTAAGGGTTGTCCCGGTAGGGATACATATGAGTCTGGTTGGGTCGGTTCTGGGTCAGACTCAGAATTGACCCGCTATTGATCGGTTCTCAAATTTTGAACCCAGAATTGACCCGATCATCCAGAAGATCGAACCGAACCGAACCGAACCGCTTGGGTCCAGTTAGGTTCGGTTATCGGGTCGGATCTTTAATTTTTTTTTAATTTTTTCACTCCTTTATATAGAATAGGTAATAATTAAGTGTGGTGAGTGCACTATATGCCTATATGATTAATTCTAGTTCCGTTCTCGGGTCGGTTCTGTTCGGGTCGGTTTTGGATAAAAAATATTAGGGACCCGAGAACCGAATCGAACCGCTCGGGTCTATAATTTTTAGACCCGGAACTGACTCATGGTCATGAGTAGGGATGGCAATTTGACCCGAATCTGACAGGCCGGGCCCCGCCCTACCCCTAATGGGACGAGTTTGGAGTCTCAATAAAAGGGGGTGGGGCGGGTATAGAAAAAAAATCATAACCCGATTATTAATTGAGGAGGGTTCGGGTTTTATCCCGCCATCCCGAGCCCGCCCCGTTTACCCCGATTGACGGTTATATATATATCAATAATTATATATAAAAAATATATATATATATAATTAAAAAAAATTAATAGGGGCGAGGCGGGCGGGAAAAAAAATTTCAATCCGTCACGGGTTTGGGACGGGGTGGGGGAGGATTTTCTTAATCGGGGCGGGAGTGGGGGAGGCCGAACCTTCCCCGAATCCGCCCCGTTGCCATCCTAGTCATGAGAGAACCGACCTAAATCAACCCAATGAGATCGGTTCGGTTCTCGGTTCGAGTGAATCTTTTTTGCACCCCTATGTACAGGGCAAGAGCTAGACATTAATGATAAATAGCTACCCATGATTTATATCCCACGAGTTGGGCTAGGATTCGGACCCATAGGGTAGATGAAGAGAACTGATCACACAAGAGAGCGCCCGTCATAACTACATCGGGAGCGCTACGTATCAGCAAACTAGCCCAATATTTAGTGCTGGTGAGGCCCAGCATTGATGACACCTCTTTCTCCTCTCCCTCTCTCTCTCTTTCCTCTCTCTGTCTCCTCCTCTCTCTCCTCTCTCTCCCTCACTCTAATCAATTAAATTTCTTTATTTTTGTTTTTAATTTAGAGTTAAAAATTATGAAAACAAAGTAGAAAAATTGAATTATAAAAAAAATTCTGTTAGAAAAATTAAAAAAAAGTAGAAACAATTTTCTGTTAAAAAAATATTTTAAAAAAAAACTATTTTCTAAAACAATATTTTTTGCTAAAACAACTGTTTTAGGTCAAATAAAACTGTTTTTGAACAAAACCTTTTTTTAAAAAAAACTATTTTATGAAAAAATATGTTTTCAAAAACAATAATTTTTTGGTTTAAAAAACTATTTTCAAAATTAATTTTCTGTTAAAATAATGTTTTGAATTTTTTTTTTTGAAAGAAAGTATCAAATTAAAAAATCCAATCCACATGATAATTAAAAATAATCAATAAAAGGTCAAAATATTTTCTTCAAAAGTAGTGTGTTTAAATATCTTTTTTATATCATCCATAATTTTTAACCTTAAGGGCTCGTTTGGCTGGAGGATATGGGAGAGGGATAAATTTTAGAGGGGGAGAACTTTTGAAGGGAGATAACTTTTAACTTTGTTTGGATAAAATTTAGAATGGGTAGATAAGTGTGAGGGATAAGGAAGAAAATACATATAGAGAAACAAAATATAAAATATTTAGATATAAAAAATATATATTTTGTTT
>BRYF01000005.1:17085000-17087500 GCA_030159135.1 Actinidia polygama
TCTCTGTGTTGTGATTGTGTACCCTACGTAGTAATGTCTCTCTCTCTCTCTGTATTGTGATTGTGTACCCTACGTAGTAATGTCTCTCTCTCTCTCTCTCTCTCTGTGTTGTGATTGTGTACCCTACGTAGTAATGTCTCTCTCTCTCTCTCTCTCTCTCTCTCTGTATTGTGATTGTGTACCCTACGTAGTAATGTCTCTCTCTCTCTCTCTCTCTCTCTCTGTGTTGTGATTGTGTACCCTACGTAGTAATGTCTCTCTCTCTCTCTCTCTCTCTCTCTCTGTATTGTGATTGTGTATGGTACTACATAGTAATGGCTTTTTGAAGGATCTGTTATTGGTCCTGAAAATAGATACGTTGAAATGTCCTACATCACTCAATTTTGGTTCTTTTATACTTCTATAAGGGTCGTGTTCTCATCTTCTTGATACCTGGGTTTTAAGGAGAAAGATGGGCTTAGCCTGATAAGTGGTATCAGAGAAATGTTGGGTTTGTCGTCAAAAATTGAGTCAGTTGTCAAACGTGTCGAGTGTCCGGCTGCTGTAGTCCAGAAAGTGTGTTGAAACGTCCTACATAAAGGAAATTTATTGCAGTAAACGATTTAAATTCAGTATTAGATTCAAAATCCAATTGGGTTCACTCCGAAAGGACAAGGATTCAAAGTGGTACCGGATGGAGATTCTCTCTCATGGTAGTTAGAACTTAGAACTCATTGTTCTGTCACTCTCTCTCTCTTAAACAAATCTGAAGAAAGATTTGGCAAATCCATAGGAAGAGAGAGATGTGGAAATATAGAAAAATGATGCAATTCGTAATTCAAAAAACAATTGCTTAACTTGGAATCAATCTCTATAGTTTAGTTCCAAACTTGGTTTAATCAAATAGTTAAAGATGCTTCTTACCCTATATATAATTATATCATTAGACTATTTTGGGTCTATCTTAGTTTCTCAAAACCACTATTTCATATTGATATGGACTTTGTCGGTGCAGTTCAAATATTTATATAAGAACTGGATTCTCTGTAACACAACTTCACAATTATGAGACGACCACGTTGATATCAGTCGTTCATCTTGCATATTATTTATACAAAACTTAGATTGACAGAGTCAAGAAATAGGTGGAAGTAGAAATTAAATTGAAGAAATTGCAGAACATGGGACCTCCCTTTGTTAATTTATTTTAATTGATGTATTACGAAAAAAAATTAGAATACTTAATTTTAAGGGATAAGGGCAATCTTACAAATTTTGTCAAAAAATTAGCTCCACTAAACAATCTTCATAATAATTTCAAAAGTAAGGAAGATCGGTGTTATTTCAAAAATTATAGGGGAGTGACTATAATTGTAATAAAAAACAAAAAAAAATCAGTAAAATTTATTCAAATTACAAAATGAGGCTAGAGAGAAATTTCGTGGGTTCAAATAGAATCACCCACAATAAACCTTGTAGCGCCATTTTTACGAGTTTATTATTCGCTCATCTTTATAATTTGAATTGTCAATTTAAATAGTCTTTCGAGCATATAACCTATGCAAAGAATCAAGTCGGTCGGACATTAGTAGCCAAATGATCGGATGCCATTTTTCTGATATAGTACATTTAAAGAATCATACATGCCAATTATTTATTTTACAATAAATTTTTTTAGATCATATAATTGTCAATGTTCGATCAATTTATTTTTTTTATGAATAATCAACTCAACGACCCCTACAATATAACAGTTTAGATAGTTAAAATTAACATAAAACAGACATATTTTAAGAACACACATGATTGTAATAATTTGAGGGCACAAGCGAAATTTTTTTTTAATGCGTTCTTTTTAAAGTAAAGCATGTCGCCACCTTATTGTGGATTTGATTATTATTAATTAAAGAATAAAAGGTTCTATCTCCAACTCAAATGATTATTTGTCTTATTTCAATGGAAACGACGGAAGAAAACAAAAGAAAACAATCAAGTTTAACTTCAATAACAAATTAAATTTTATAATTTTAATTATAATAAATCTAACCTTAGAATTTTATCCGGTCACAATTAAAGTCATTCGCCACTTTCCATTCTCGTAGAATTGAAGGAACAAGTTAATTCTAGCTAAGAAAATTTAAAAACAACATCATTCAACGTTTTTCATCCTTTTAAAATAGTAATCGATTAGGGCTTATTTTCAAATAAAACTCTAGAAACGGGCATAAATTTACTTGATAAAATGAATTAATTGGTTAGACTAGGGTTTAAAAGAGGAGAAAACGTCAAACGACGTTGTTTTCCAAAGTTTTTAACGGGAATCAGATAATTTCATCAACCTTATATGAATAGAGACTCGCATATGACTTGAATTGTGGACCAAGCAAAGCCCCACACTAAGGTCGCGGAGGACCTTTTTGGTCCATGCTATATAAACAAATAATACATTTATGGGCCAATATGAAACAGGTCCAAACCAAAATTGGGCCAATATATATATGGGCTTGGGCCAGAAACCCTG
>BRYF01000005.1:17125000-17127500 GCA_030159135.1 Actinidia polygama
ATAACAAGATAAATTACATCAATTACATCATAAATAATTATTCATTTTTTACCCTCCTCTCATTAAATTTAAATAACGAGGTTAAAACTCTAAGTTCCAATAAAGTACAATAAATAAAAAAATTAAAAAAATAATAATAAATACATAAAAAATTGAACAAACTTTATTACATTCTTAAAAAATGAAGAATCACGCATGAAAAGTTGAACTCTACACATGACAATGAATGTTTATTGAATGGCAAATTAGGAAAGTTAAAAAAATTCTTAGTAAGTTAAATTCTAAAAAATGAACAATTAAAAGGGGACGAATGGAGTAGTAAATAACATGGTTAATGAAGTGGAATGTGCGAGTGGCAGACGCAAGAATAATAATATTGAGGGGTCAAGATGAAAGAGTTAATAAATGTCAATGTTAATATATTGTACATACCAAAAACGCAGAGGATCTAAGTGAAACTTTCAAAAAATTTGGGTGGCTAAATACAAGGAGTATATAAATCAACAGTTTCGTTTTTGGAAAATGCTATGGGTACCCCAATATTGCACCCCAAATGCACACATGAGTGAGGTGGAGCATTTGGATTGACTGACATAACTGGGTGGACCCCCCACACCCTGCCAATCCAAATGTTCCACCTCACTCAGGTGTGCATTTGAGGTGCAATATTAGGGTACTCATAACACTATTCTCTTGAGGTACCTTGTTTTTTCTTCACATGAAAACTGGTTAAAAGTTTGTGTTTTCTTCTGGTCTTGTCAGTAGTTACATGTTTCTAATTCTCTCTCTCTCTCTCTCTCTCTCTCATCATACACACAAGCAGACAGTGCGTGCACACGCACAGATGCCCAAAAATGAAAATATAAACAAATTATGATGTATCCCTTAGAAGCTCTAGAATTTAGGAAGTGTTTTTATATGCCTCCCTCTATGGTTTTTATTTCACTTTCTTTATCTTTACATAGTTTTTTATTTTCACTTTCTAGAGATTACAAAAATATGTTTGGTTTCAGAAATTATTTAGTGCTCTCGGAGCAAAAAATCTTAGTAGTAACTTAAGGGTAAGACTATACTACAGTGATCGATGGTTGTACCGAAAATATTATCGATCGCATCAAAACGGCGTCGTTCAACTAAAGACCGTTTTTTATTTGTTTAGTTGGACGACGTCGTTTTAGTGTTTCAGCACTAAAACGACGTCGTTTTGGTGCGATCGATAACGTTTTCGGTATAACCATCGGTCACTGTAGACTTACCCGTAACTTAACCTTGGAATGGTCTAAACGACGTGGCCCACTGTTTTTTATTTGAATTGTGGTCAACATATATAGATATGTCATTATTTGAATGATGCAGGTTTGGTTGAGAGATTTCGAAAATTGTTTTGATTTTTCAAATAACTTCATCGCTCATGTCTTTTTCTTGTCAACCAGTTTTTAGATCGTGGTATTGGTAATAGAGCTAATATTGAAAAGTATTGACACATAACTGCCGATAAATATTAATATTCGATCTAGGGTTAAAATCTCGACACATAACTGCCGATAAATAATTATACGGGCCAATATTTAAAACCTAGATAATATAAAATAATGTACTAAGAGGCAATGACGACTTAACTATGAAGTCAACAAAAGCTAGCCTTAATTATTTTAAGGCCTAATGTTTTAATGTCCAAAAATTTAGACCTGCATATTATATAGTTAAGCCTCATATATATAATTTGCATCTAAAAAAGGATAAATAAATTTCTAATAAAATAATAGTAATGAAGAGTTTTAAAATTATTGCTTCAGGCCTCAAATACATATTATTCTTCTTTAATTTCCAAAACTAAATAGTATAAAATTATATGGTTTTTAATAATTCCCAAAAAATTATATCTATTTATTGTAATATATTTTTTTTCACAAGATTTTTCAAAAATAAGAAAAAACCTCACATATGATATGCTTGCAGTTATAGCACCACCATCTGTTCCATCATGGGCGAAGCAAGAATATTAGTTCAATGTGATCAAAATCATAAAATTTTATATAAATTATGAGATAATAATATAATTTTTTTTTATTGAGTCAAAATTGTATTGGTAAAATATTTTTTTTCAGTTAATAATAATATAATTTTTTTATGAATTAATAGTATTTTTTTTTCAGTAGGGTCAATTGCCCCCACCCCTATGGCTTGCTCGCCCTTGTGTTCAATAATATAGAAAAAACCAAAGCACAAAAAAAGTACAATCATATAAAGACAAGAAGCTTCCTCACTTTTGTTTGGTTATTTCCTATTTTTGATTAAGAGCACTATATCAACTTTTGGAAACTAGAAAGATATAGTGGTGATTTAATAATAAAATTATTAAAACCTAATCCCACCCACCGACGCATCATCCATGAAAATTTTATCTCCACTAGTCATGGCCTGGAAATTGGAATTAATTTAATATTTTTTATTGGAAAGAAAAAAAAAGTGTTATTAATTAAATCCTAGATTAGGGATT
>BRYF01000005.1:17152500-17155000 GCA_030159135.1 Actinidia polygama
CCCGAATAATTTTTCCCTCAGCAGGTGATAGAGGCTGATAATTTTTTTGTAGCTTAGAGCCTAACTAAAAGTTATCTAGGGATAAGAGAGTGGGGATAAAAAAATATATATAAAGAGAAACAAAATGTATATTTTTATTTATATATATATATATATATATAAATAAAATATATATTCTTAATATTTAAATATTTTATATTTTAATTCTCTCTATATATTTTCTTCCTTATCCCCTACCCTTATCTACCCATCTCCCTATTCGCCAGCCAAACGAGCCAAGGGGGCGTCGCAATGCCCATTCAGAGAGAGAGAGAGAGAGAATAGAGGAGGAAAGAGAGGTCGGTCACGTGGTGACTAATTACTGATTTTTTTTATGATATATTATTGGGGTTTGCTGTAATTGTATTTTTTTTTAAAATTAATTATTTAAAAGTAAAATAAAAAATATTAATTTTTTTTAAAATTATTTTTTAATACTTTTTAAAAAATTTTTGCCTATAAATAAAAAACAAAAGCTCTAACAAATACTTCGACACAATTTCAAAAAAAGAAAAAAAAAGAAAAAGCTCAAGTATTTTACTCCTATTCGCGTAGATGAGCTGATTATTCAAAGTATCCTAATCGCAATACATGTAAATGAGTCCCCATTAGGCAAGCTCAAAAAATAATTTTTTTTAAATATAAAAAATGAGATAAATAATCAAAACTTTTTATTTTGGATAGCTAAAAAATGATTCATTTAGTCACAAATTACTATAAAATCACGAATGATGACTAGATTTACTAAACAAAAGGCATATTTGACATTAAAAATGTAGAACCAACTAGTCACATGACATATTTGGCATAAAAATATAGTTTTTTTCCCTCCAAAACAAATAACATATTTAGCAAAGAAAATATAAACCCTGTTACATGGGTGTCATGTAACCAATGTTTTAACTAAAATTTTGGACGAACTACTAAAGGAGGGGTGAAAGTGATAACTTTCAATAGTTAAGGGGTATAATATAAAAGAGTCATTTTTTTAATGAGAATATGAAAATGAATGAGGGGTAAAATATTGAGTGAGCACGTCGTCATATCATGTCGCTTTATCTGACGTGTTCAATTCATTGAGCTCGGACTTCTTGGAATGCCGTCAACATCCTCCATGGGTTCTTACATCGTCAATCCCGATCTTATCCATTTTGCCTGTCACTCTAAGGATAAGATGACTTTGAGATTCCATCTCCACTAGGTCTCCTACATTCGCAGTGCTGTCTCCATTTGGCATTCTCTTTCTTTTACTCCGGAATCCTCGCCCATGCCTTCCATATTTGTTTGTCCGACGATTACACCGTGATCTTCTCGCACAATTGTATATTCTCCAACTATAAAAGGTCGTCAGAAGGGGTAATTGCATTCTCATTCTTTGAGCCATAACTCTATTATTTTTCTGCTCTACCCTATCTACCTTATCTACATCGGTCTTATCTTCATGCCGGAGGGTTTGTAACGGCTTCACTCCCGTGCAGGTCGCAGAGATCAAGCTTAACAGCAATTCTAACTGTTGATTGCTTATCACATATTTCTACCTTAACAAAAATAATAAAAAATAATAATTTAGGGAATGTTTATATAATTAAGACTTTCAATAATTTACATTTCCAGTTGAGGCTACAACACAATGTTCTGCTTTTTCAGCCTAAACTCACTTATATTTCCCAAAATACCCCCCACCCCCCACGTGGGCCCTATAGCATAGACACACTCCAAGACCAAGACACCAACTAAACGACACACCCTCACTTTGTAATTTTGTGAGAAGTGGCTTTCACACTGTATTTTGACATGAGGAATTTTTTATTAAAAATCCAATTGCACTATTTTTTATTATTATTAGATAAAATTATCTAAAATACTATTTTGTTATATTTTTTAAATTAAAATTTTTCTAATGTTTTTTAATTATATAAAAAAGTATTTAGATAATTTTAAAATAATAATAATAATAAAAAGTTTAATTGAAACAATGAGAGTGGAAAAATCATCACCCTTCTTTTTTGGTACAAATATATTCTTCTAGTCTATATTAAAAACTGTATCAAAAATTATTAAATAAAAGGAGTATTTTGTAATTTCACATATTAAAAACAAAAAATGAGTACATTTTTGTGAAAGGAAAGTGCAAAAATCAATTTTCTTAATTTTTGTCTTTATTAAATAAAATTAAAAAAATACTCTTCCGCATAAAATTTTGATATAGTTTTTGAATAAAGAGAAAGGACGGAAAATAATTTTTACAAATCACATTCGTAACAAAACACTTCTTTTTTAGTCTTTATTCAGATAAATTTTCAAATTAATCTTTCATTTATTGTTTTCTAAAACACTATTATAGACAAAAGTGGAGATTAAAATTATTTAATAAAGTAAGGGTTATTGTATGATTTTTGGTAGTAGATAACTATGAAAATCATTTAATAAAAGATGGATTATTGCCATTTGGTCAATGAAA
>BRYF01000005.1:17212500-17215000 GCA_030159135.1 Actinidia polygama
CCCCCGTAATTGCTAGGTCACAGACGTCCGGTTCGTCTGAAAGCCCAATCGCAACTCCCCCATTCGTTTTGGCCAATGAACTGCTGCCACGTGGACATCGAAAATGAGATTGTACTGCTGTTAGGGTACGAAATGCCAAGGAACACATGGTGGGATCGTAAGCACTGTTTGGTTCACACGTGTCGCGTTTTGGTTGGTTAACTGGATTATTCTCTTTTCAGATCTTTTCGGAGAGAGAAAAGTGATCTGTTTGTCTCTAGCTAAGTTTCCTGTGGGTCTTTCTCATCAGTTTAAGGCCCCGTTTGGATGGTCCAACCACCTGTTAAATGATATTGCAAACGAAAACGAGGATAACACACACACACACACACACACACACACACACACATACATATATATATATATACATATATATTTCAACAGTTTGTGAATGTTTTATTTCAACAGTAAACACTCCTCATTACGGTTATAAATTCAAAAATATTATTACCACGTCGATTTGATCTGATGTTAATTTAGAATTTTCTTTTCAATTTTTTTATTTTTCGGTAATTTTAAACTGTTGAAGTATAATTTTAAAAAATTAAAACTTTCAAAACAAAAATTTGTTGACACATTAAAATTTTAATTTTTTAAAAATAAACAAAGAAATTGAAACGAAGAGTATTATATATAAAAAAAATAATCTCCCCGTCTCAATTTGTTATCCAATTTTCTAAACCCTAAACCCTTTAAAGGTCTCAATTTTTTAAAATTAACTTTCAACAATTTGAAATTACGTAAAAATTAAAAGTAGATTTGTCACATCAAACTAAACAGTAAAAGGGTAAAAGTAAAATTATACAACATTTTAGTAATTAACTTTATAAAAATGAATAAATATTTTAATAATTATAGACAAATAAAATGGAACGGACGGAATATTATATCGGAAGTACGAATAATTGCTTGTTCTGGTCTCCGCTGTTATCCATAGATGACCAGGCTTTTCTGTGGCCTGAAATGTTAGGTGGCTTAACTTAACCGACGAATCAAATGCCAACCTCAAGCCTCATGAGTGGGCCCCCGTGGAAGGCATTTCTCATATGAGCAATGCTACAGTGATAGAAGAGTTTACCGAAACGACCAAAACAACGTCGTTTTGGAGTTAAACGTCGTTTTGGAATTAATTCATTTGGAAATGCAACGTCGTTTTACTCCAAAATGACATCGTTTTTATCGTTTCGATAAACTCTTCGGTCACCGTAAATTTTCCCTTCTCAGATACTCACCTATTATCCACTCATGGGCCTTGGCTGTCCACACAGTTTCCATAATGAACATGGGAAAATGACGTCTGTATCACTTTTTTGACGTATTACCGTCAAGGTTTAGCAAGTAAAACGTAATACCATCAAAGTTCATTTCTCAGGTAAGATTACCCGTTTGTCCCGATATGTCTTGACGTGTAAATTTGAACTGAAAATGAGCACTGAAAATAGTCATATGTGTTATCGCAAACTTCCTTTGCGTAGAAATCGTTAATGGGTATTGAAAAAGGGTTACGTTGAAACTAGATTGAAACTATAAGAGTCTAACAATTCAAATTAAAATATTAGGAATTATAGTGAAACTTGAATCAAACTATAGGGACCAATGGTTCCATTTACTTAAGAGATTATACAGCAGTGCTAAGGTGGCGTATTATAGATAGCTATACATGGGAGGACGATAATGATGGGGATGAGTTTGATGAAGAGAGAGAGAGAACTGGACCGGTGATCATGAACAGAGAGAGAGAGAGAGAGAGAGAGAGGAGGACACCTAGTGAGGGTAAAAAGGGCTATACAGACAATGGTGGCACTAAAAAAGGGTGCCATGGCTTTAGCGCCACCCATTTTAGTGATGTGGTGTAATTTGAAAATATTTTTTGTATATGTATTTTAATTGTATTTAGTGAATTTTGATGGTATAAGATTTTTAAAAGGGGCATATATGTCATGCCCCTTTCGATAACTTCGTAAATGGTTCACTGGACCAATCTTACTATCCACAAGCAAAAAGTCCATTTAAAATCCAGATAAAATCTCGTATAAACTAAGCAAACACAAGAATTGATAACACATAAGTGCAATGACGACTCCAGAAATTTTCCTACGGCACACAAAAGTATATTTGTAAGTTTTAAGTATTTTTAATGGTTCAAAATCTTTTTTAGCGGTGTTACATAAATGAAATTTTATCTAATCCTAAAAAATATACAGTATATACTAATTTTTTTTCAACTTAGTGGTTCGTCACTGCGGAGTGAGAATCGAACCCCAACTAAAATCTTTAAAAGATTCTAAGTGGTCAGATAACTACCATTTGTACTAATGCTGAAAGTTTGTAATAAATCAACACGGTTCATAATGAAGTTGTTGTATGTAATTAAATTCTTAGCTAACAAATTAGGGCGCATTTATTTTTAAACAAATAATATAACCTTTATGTGAAATTTCATCATAAATTGATGAGTCAG
>BRYF01000005.1:17290000-17292500 GCA_030159135.1 Actinidia polygama
TCTTCTCGAGGAATTGAAAAAGTATATAATATTTTTTAAAACTTAAAAAAATCGGTAAAGACAAAAAAATTCAAAAAACCAAATAAAGAAAAAAACATAAAAAACAATAACCCAAGCTGAGCCTTAGTCCTTGTTTGGGCTGATTATATTAGCTAAACTTTGGGCTAGTTTAGCTATTTTGATTTTTCAGTTTTACTTTTAAAAAAATTATCATTTAATTAAAATTTTAAAATAGCTTATTTTATGAGCATGAAAAATATATTTGTCTTAAGTTATTTTTTTTAAAAATTATTTGTCTTCAGTTATTTTTTTTTAAATTTAATAAATGTATTTATATTTTCATTTTTTTTAGAAAAGAAATTACAAAATGTAAAATTTTAAAAGCCATGCTAAATAAAAATATGGTAAAAACAACACTAATATCTCTTACTTTTGTCAATTTTTGAAACTAATGTCAAGATTTATTTTTTGAAACTCATTTTTGTGCAAAAATAACAAACTTGCAATTTAATTTAGGTCTTTAAAAAAATTCTCAATACACTTATTAAGATAAATTAATATTCTCTTTTTTTCTTAAAATACCATTTATTTGTAAATAATTTAACTTTTTAATTTTAATCAATAAATATTTTTTTAAAAAAAAGAATTGATCTAAATAATTTATTTTGTAAATACTCCTAATAACAAATATACTTAAAAAATAAAACTTTGTTATCAATAATTAATTTAAACATTTTACCTATTAAGTACTCATAATAGAAATAATTTATCAATTATTTTTGTAAAACAGAGAGAATGTTTATTTATCATAATGGGTGTATTGATAAAAAAAAAATTAAAGTTTTAAATCAAATGGTAAATTTGTCAGTTTTACACAAAAATGAGCTCCAAAAAATTTTTGACAATAATTTTAAAAATAAGAGATGTCAGTATTATTTCTGAAATCACTATAGATATGACTATATTTTTCAAAAATATGAAAGGAGGTCAGTGAATTTTTTTGACACTCGTGGGTCATACTCGCCAGTTTTCGTTTTAGTTATGGACCAGATTTTTCTGTAGTCAAAACATTTTGGTTTTACTTTAAGTCTAGTTTAATTATATTTATTAAATATAAATAAATAGTAAATTAAAATAAATTTATATCACCATAAATGAGTTTAACCTGATGTCATACTCATTTATTAAGTTATAAAATCATTTAAAACGGATATTAATTTGTATCATATCAATATGACTTTTTTACAATATTGATTTTCACGACGGAGTCTATAATATAAATATTTTGGATCATCAAAATGAAGCCGAAATGAGGCCAAAAAATGCAATCCAAACCCCTTTTTGTTTTGTTATGAACCAAACTTCTCAGCAATCCAAGCATTTTGGTTCTTTTGAGCTCATTTTAATAATCCTAACTCTTTTTTTTATAGACCTCATCGAGACTTTTAATACTGTAAAAAATCATTCTTTTCGGATGCAAATCAATTGTAGATCAACAACAATTTTTATCACAATAACGAAGTGCAACCTTGTTGCCACACTCATTTATTAAGTTATAAAATAGTATTGAACGAATACTGAATTGTGCCCAATCAACTTGATTTTTTATAGTACAGATTTTTACGACTGAGTCTACAATATGTATAATTTAGATTATCAAAATATGCCTAAAATAAATCACAAAATGCTTGATCTGCACCCGTGCAGTCAAAAAATGGATTACACTAGGTCCTTTTGTTATTAGTCTGCTAAATGGGCCTTAGTGGTAGTCTATATGGATTGGATTATTCTGAATCTGCAAGTGTTGAGAATGGGCTCACCTTCAAGCCTGCTAAATAAATTGGGCTGGACTTTGTGCTAGATTCACGCAATAGAAAGAATAACTACCCCATATTCTCCATAATCTCAATGTCCATTTCATATCCTAAACATTTTGTGAAGAAACTCTTGTAAACAATAATTTGAAAATAACTTCAGATTATAGGGTTTGCATTCCCAAATTATAATGGTTTGCGCTCCTAATGATAGATTTATATAGTACAGTATAAAAATATAAACTACTATCATATTAGTACTTTCTGATTCGTCACTTCTTTCGTTTCATATTATTTACTTCTTTTTTTTACTGAAACTAATAGTATAATTTAAATTTACTCGTTAAAATTTTCAAATTAACTAGACCGCACTACCAAAATTAGAATTCAGAGGTGGGACAGTGGAGAGGCCATTGATAAAATCAAGAGTTGTGGATGGTTAATTTCTTTTAATTTCTATTTTTTATAAAAAAATTTAAAAAATTGTTACTCTCGAATCTTCATACTGATCAGTCCAGTCTTTTTCTAAACATTCTTTGCATGAACAAAGCATGGATACATTGCAAAATACAAATAAGGTAATTGTAAGGGAACAAAATATACCATCCTAAAATTTGGTATTGGTAGAGCGGAGATCTCCGTCTAGATATCGTTATAGAGTAAGCTCAGGGATCCTCCGCACTGGA
>BRYF01000005.1:17320000-17322500 GCA_030159135.1 Actinidia polygama
TCCCCCTTACAATTAGATTTATATATTTCACACTTTGTTAATGATCCTATAATCAACCGCCAGAATCTGGGACATTTTGAGATAATATATTCAACAAAATATCTGTTGACATGTGATTCGAATATTGTACTGATATATGTGTGTGTATAAAAATATATATATATATATATATATTATTGAGGATCTATATAAATGTTTATATATCAAATCACTCCATTCATAAAATTCTCATGTGCCTTCATCTCAGTACATACAGACCCAGAATCTGGCAAGTTCAACAAAGTAAAGTGAGATCCATAAAAGTTGAAGACCATGAATTTATTTATTTATTTTTATTTTTATTTTAAAAAAAAATAAGAGGTAGCTTGAAAATCACATGGATTTAGTCAACAAGAACATGGGAATCGACCAAAATTCTTGCTTCCGCCGCTTCATGTATTTCAGTTCTAATTAAATTGTTCTTCTTCTTCCTCATTACGAGAGCTAACCATTTGTTCCTAACATGCAATGATGAAGACCAAGTTTAAAACCATTTAGCCGCATACAGGGCAAAAAATGAATTTGGAAAGTTAACAGATCGAAGATAGATAGATAGATAGATAGATATACGTATAAAGTCTACTTTCAAGTTAGGTGAATTCGGATATGGTAAATGAAAGGGAAAATGGATCATTGATTTATGAAATTTTTAATTTTTCGGTTCGATCTGTAATCACGACAAATAGAAAAACACGAAAATAGTTGGGGTAAAAGTTTACTAAAGACAAAAAGACACCGAAATTGAGGTGAAAAAAGTTTAAAAAGTGCATTTATAATTGAAAAGCAAATACCCACTCAAACTATTTCGGATGCCTATAAGGTATTTTTTTTAACTGCTTTTGTTAAGATATAATTATTCAAAATTGAAAATAAAAAAATATTAAAATAAACTTTTCAAAAACACAATTTCCTAAAAAAAAAACAAAAATAAATACATAAATTCTCTAACTTTTCTATTTTCATTTTCTCTACCAAATTTTTGATCCCAAACAAAATACGTTGAATTTTTATAGTTTAGATGGCAGCTAAGAGTCACTACTAAGTGTGAACACAGGACATTGACGTGAAAGGGCATGCTTAGTTAAAATCTTCAAACCCATTACTCAAATAATACTTTTGGGGAGTCCCTCTAAACCCACTAACTCTTGGAATTAGGTAGAAAAACCGAGTAAACTTTAGGAAACAAAACAAATAAATTAATTTATACCCAATTTGGGTTATGATTTTTTTGTTTTCGAGTTATTTTATTTTTAGTGAGTTTTTTGACCTATAATTAAAATTTTATATTTTTTCCCTCTTAACGAAAGATTTAAAAGACTTTTGGGGGATAAAAATAGTTTTTTTCGTTTTTAGTGAAAAAAAATTCGAAATAAATTTTTTTTACATTTTAGGACTCCACTCATTAAGAGAAACCAAAAAGATATAAAATTTTGATCAAACAATGAAAAAAAATTACTAAGAAAAAATTTAAAAATCAAATATATATAAAAAAATAACACAAAATGGGCATAGGCAGTGAAGAAACTTCAAAGGCGTTGAAATCTAAGATTACTTGCAACAAAGTCTACCACTAGCGTACTTATTGGCCAAAGGATCAGTTGTCCCAGCTACTCTATCCTAGTTTTTTGTCCCAAATATTCTGAGACAGTAGATTCGGACTCTACTTAGTGACGTTTCTGAATATCACTGGCTTTTGCTGGATTTATTTATCTTTTAACCTAAGTAAATTTGAGAAGTTAATTCGAGGGGAATTATATTTACGGGTTATCAGAACGAAAATTCTTTTTTTGAAAACTCGTTTTCATTACTGAACGAAAAGAAATAGTCAGTATCTCTTGATTATATTGTGAAAACTTAGAACTCAATATATAGTTTGTCAGTATCTTATTCTAATACTTTGTATTAATATTTTTAAGAAACTTAATAATTTTTCTTATAAATATCGTATTTTAGTTTCCATTTTCCATTTTACGTATTAATCCATTTTTTTAATCATGTTTTAGATTTTCGTTTTCCAAGGCATCTTTCCATTTTCCATATTCACAACTATGATTGACATTACCCTCCATTACATGTGTCTTTTGACTCATTTCATGAGTCTCAGTCGTTTACTTAAACATATGAATTACTCCTAATAATATATCCTACTTATACGCCTTAAATGACATGAAAAGATCTTCCACATTAAAAAATGTCGGCAGACGAATAATTTATAATGAACCGGCCACCGACGGGACTTTATGCGCCGCCGTCTTCCGCCGCTCCAGTTAGAGCTCGTACTAACTATGACCAAACAATGTAAAATAAAATAAAATACCATATAACATATTATTATTAATTTATTTCCATGTTCCCACTGACAAGCTAAGAGTTCGAGTAGTAGTGATTTTAAAGAAAACAAATCATGATCATTGGATGTATTTATTCGTATTAATAGTTTCAACAATTCAAGAAGATCTCT
>BRYF01000005.1:17332500-17335000 GCA_030159135.1 Actinidia polygama
ACAGATGCAGGGAATCATAACATTTTTTTATTCAAAAGTACTGACAATTAGGGTTTAATAGAGTACTAGATTGCACTAATTCAGGGTGGGCCCTTAGGGCATTTTAACATTGGGCTTGACTTGAATCGTGCCCTTGTGGGTATAGGCCCTTGGGTGGCCCATAGCTATATCATGTCATTTTCTCTTGCCATTTATTAAATGCAAACAGGAATCATAAATGCCCATTCCCAGCAAATGTAGACAGCTCCAATTTTAATTAAATTATAATAAGAAAATAACGTGAATATACTTAATTTATATTTTAATTCCCTTAATCATTGACATTTTACTCCACAATCATCTAAGGATCTATGCAGGATAGACCTGATAGTCAATACTAGTTTTGTAATAATTTCTAGTGTAGTTTAATTTTAAGTTATTATTAAATTTTTTCATAAACAAACAAAAAATTGCTAATTTTTTTATTATAACTAAGAAGATATATACGTTTAGAATAATGATTGGTACACACCCAAAAGTGGGTGTGTACAAAACACACCCATTTGCTCTCTCACAAATAAGTGGGACCTGCCCTAATTAAAATTTTTAAAAAAACGTGAAAACCCTAATTAGGGCGGGTCCCACTTATTTTGTGAGAGGACAAAAATGGGTGTGTCTTGTACACACCCAAAAGTGAGTGTGTACCTATCACTACTCGTATGTTTAATCACATGATTATATAATGGAAGGAATAAGTACTTTAGACAAAAATAAATTAATTAATTATTATTATCACCCCCAAAATAAATAACTAAATAAACTTGTCATATGACAAAAATCAAGTCATTTAACTACATACACTCTAATAATAGAATTTGGTTCTCTTTACGTTCGGGTTTGCACTTTGCAAGAAAGTTCGAGCGGGTCATCTTCACGTAAACTGTCTTACTGTTATTTCTAAGTTTGTTAGTCCGAAACTTTGGTTCGTTACCGTTAAGTAAGCGCAGACTTTTTGGCCGAAATAGTATCCCGAGATCAATTTAATTTTATTGTTACAGGTTTTTAATTAGCAGCGTATAGAGTGTTTTGTTATATGATAGAGATTTTCAACAACTATAACTCATAATGAACATTCTCAATACAAGATCTAGAGCTAATTAATAAAGATGCCTATGTCAAACACTCCTTGTAATCTTTAATTAATTAAATTGCAGTGTTTTTAGACCAAGTAGAAAAAATTAAATGGAAGGATCGACTTGTTCATAATTTGGCACCACCATCATTTATAATATGAGGACCCATGCAAGCTAGTCCTAGTCCTGCATGTTTCTTTCAAACCAGTTAAATTTTTGTCTCCATGTGTCTAATTAGGTGGGGTTGTCACATTATGTAACAAGTAAAGCACATCATAATTCTTTATTTCCAAATATTTTCATTCAAAGGCAGAGCCTAGGGACGGAGCTAAAATTCTTTTGTAGTAGAGACAATTACATGATATTACGTACACATATTTTTTTTTTGTATGTGATATCTAAGTATCATGTACGTGATCAATTCTTAAGTTGGGTCAGTACATACAAAGTTTTACCCCGATTTTAATTGGGCTTCCCTATAATAGATGGTGGGATTGATCATCCGAATTAATCAGTCCTTAGCCGGACACCGAGTTATAAAAGAGAGAGAGAGAGAGAAAAAATATACATACGTAACCCTAAAAATTTACCTCCAGTTCACAAGAATCCTGGGTATGCTCCTACTCTCTTCCATATAATCTTATGTCAGAGATTTGTGTTTTGTTAGAGGAAAAAAAAAACTCTGGCCCACTAAGGAACCCCTGTTTCAAACAATTACCTGAAGCAAACAAAATCATCACAAAGTCCCAACCAAGCTTTATTTCAACATCTTCAATGGGGCTCCTCCAGCGAAGCTTGAAAGCGATTTTAAGTGCTTTTGGGTTGGCATGCATATACTATTTCAATGCGCTCATCAGTTTTGGCCAGTTCATGTCAACAGCTTGGAAATTAGTTACCTTCAATAACACGTAATACTCTCCATTGACCTTCTATTTTCTCATTATTTCTTGGTTAATCCATAGGACACTAATACAATCTATGAGAGGGGGACCAAGGGGTCCATTAGACTTCCAAAAATGTCAGAGCCATTATTTGTATATATGAATTATTTGTTTTGTACTTCGTGGAAATGGCTTGTCTAAATATCATTTGAAGTTTACTATAAAATTAGCGGGTTATGAGTCCACCAAGAACTCTCCTTGTTGATCTGACCATCCATTTTGCAAAACACTTTTAGAAGATTATTCATGTGAAAATTAAGTTGATTGGACAATAATAGTCACACGATCGAATCATATTTATCTTAAACAAATTGACGATCTATTAAGAAAATCACAATTGCGGTTAATATTGAAATGATCTGGTTATCAGGCTATCGATATCCGATCAAGTTAATTTTTGCATAAATGATCTACTTAACAAGTTCAATAGTTTGAATGATTGATATA
>BRYF01000005.1:17347500-17350000 GCA_030159135.1 Actinidia polygama
CTATCGGGGAGTTATATATCTAAAAGTTAAAACAAAACTGAAATTCAAAAATTGCTAATCAAATCACCAGTATCAATCAAAACGTGTAAATGATAGAGAATATAAACCCATAAATAATCGCTATAATTAAAATTGCACACAATTTTACCGTCAGACCTTAGTGATTCAGTATAAAAAATGATCAACAGAGAGGCATGAAGAGACGATACAAAACACACCTTGAAGTAGCGGACATAAGAAGACATTGACAGCGTCTTGGAATATGAGCTGTAAGAGCATTCAGATCATCTTCATACCCATATGACAAAAGAAGATCTGCCTGTGGGCAAATAGTATTCATCTACCACTTAACAAAAGAACAACTTCTCACAAACTAATCATGGCTGAAAAAATTTGATCATAGGAAGAAATGATAAAGCCCTTTAAATTACCGGACGTCATTCAGAATAACATGATTATCTTCATGGCTAAAATGATGTCAATTCCCATAAACAAAATGTACCAAACTCCTTTATAGTTTAATCACAAACAAAGTTTCATAGGCATAAGCAGTCATTAGAATATCTCAGCCTTCTCAGGTCATAAATATGTAATTCACAGATTGAATCACTATACTAGAATTCCATAGCAAAAAATTCCCAAAATATTGATTCCGAACCTCATCAAGAACAAGAATTGAAAATGAATCCTGAACAGATGTTGGGCGGAGTACACCTTTCGAAAAGCATGATTGTATGCAAGCTGGGGTGGAAACCAGACTATCAGGTGGTCCTGCCAAAGCTGTACTCTGTGGCCAAAATTCCAAACTAGACATGCATCAACAAAACTAATCACCACCCATAAACTGAAATCAAAATTCAATCAACAAAAATAAGAATTGAACCAACCAATTCAGAACTGGACATCGTGCTCACCGAGTAACTTTCAATTGAACTCCACATAACTCGATTAATGACGATATCTCTGAATAAACTGGAAACGCAGGATATAAACAAAATATGCATATTCTCAATTGGAAAAAGATCAGACGCCAATAAGAGCATCTCCAACCTAATCTTAAAACATATTTCTATTCAAAAAGTGAGTTTAGATTTGAGAGGATGTTACTATCCAACCAATTCCAATCGCACTTCTCTATCGTTATCTCTATTTCTTGAAATTTACCTTTTCTTTTCCAAAAACCAATTATTTAACAAAATATCTTTCCAACAGTGCCAATTATACAAGAATTGGATGGCGATAATGTAAGTTATAAATATTTCAACCGACAAATTCAAATCCTCTATGGACATCCTCTATATCTGCCTGCATCATACAAATTTGGAGAACCAAAATTCATCTTCTCAAATAAAGATATGGAGGACGGGTTGGAGATGCTCTAACCATAGGAAAATCAAAATGAGTGTTGATTTCCACGCACCTGTTGACACAATTCTCGTGTGGGAACAAGGACGAATGCAGTAGGACCAAGCTTCTTTTTCGAACCAGAATCAGAGAAAAGCTTCTGAAGCAAAGAAAGAACGTAAGCGAAGGTCTTTCCGGAACCGGTCTTGGCCCGGGCAACCACATCCTTACCTTCCTGTAACCGCACAAAACAAGAATTAGAACGAAGAACTCAAATTTTCTATCGGTTATGTAGCAATTTTCTCAGCGGCCAAACAGAAACACAAAATAAATTTAAGACCGAAGAATTCAAATTTTCCATCGGTTACGCGGAAATTTTCTCAGCAGACAAACAGAAACCGAGTAAAGGAGAGAACGAACTAGGATGAGTGGGATAGCGACGCGCTGGATTGGGGTGGGCTTGTCAACGCCTTTCTTGGTCAAGGCACGAATCAAGTGAGGATCGAGTCCGAGCCCTTCAAAGGTCTGTTCCTCTTCCTGTTCCTCTTCGTTCTCATGGAGCGAATTTTTCGGTGATTTAACCATGGAATTCCAGTCGACTGTAACACACACACACGCACACACACAGAACTAGGGTTTTACCGGAATTGGGTTTCCTGCGGGCAGGAGCTCCCTGCAGCATGGTTGCAGGAGCTCAGAACACGTCGGTGCGTTTTGCCCAAAAACAACGTCGTTTATGTCAAAAAAAAATATATTGCTTCAAAACGATTCCAATTATTTTTTGACATAAAACGACATTATTTTTGGATAATTTTTGGACAAAATACATTCAAAACAACGTCGTTTTGGACTGCATGCAGGGAGCTTCAGCCAACCCGAATCCGGGTTTTACCAGGGCATTGATTTTGAGAAACATAAACAAGCCGGATCGGTTGCGTTAATTGGGCTGGGAATCTCTGGAAATCCTTACATTGGGCCTTTGTTGTGCGATGGGCTTTTAGGTTGCTTGAACTATTGCACCTAACATGTGGGTTAGAGCATCTCCAACCACCCAAAATCTCAAAAAAAAAAAATCTATTTTAAATTATTAAAATTTAATTTTTTTATTTAAAAAGTGAATTTGAAAGTTTTTACTGTTCATGTCATCACAAACCCA
>BRYF01000005.1:17365000-17367500 GCA_030159135.1 Actinidia polygama
GGAGTTGTTCAAATTACGTTTGAAAATTTCACGAGCTTTGAAAATATGTTTATTAATCAAAATAATCTTAAACGAACTTTTATCGAGCTCAACCATGAACCCATCTCTAGACTTAGTTTTCTTATACTCCTACCGAGCTAAGTAGTAGCTTGTTCAATCAAGCTAAAAGAGCTTGGTTCGTTTAACAACTCTAAGTAGTAGAAGTAGCCAAAAATTTGTTTATTTGGCTAATGCTATTGAACCTGAGTTACTTGAAATCTCATTTCTCAAGTTTACGTGGTTTTCAACTTATTTATGATCAAGTAAAATAAATAATAATACGGTATGCGGTCTAAAAAAAACACCAAATTGAGATAATAGTGACATTTTTGAAATTATAACCCACAATAATAAGTCTAGCACAATTCGTTTGATATTTCAATTCGTTTGAGTGTGTATATGTTAAAAATAGTTTTTTATACATCATTATAGTAAATGTTACGACTTTTTAAGGTAAAAAAAATTGTAATTTTTTTTTATTAAGATCAATTGTGAATGTTATAATTTACTATTGAGACATGTACTGTAGCGGGTCCATACAAAGATATTTTTATTTTACACCACATATTGTTAAAGAGTGCCTCAACAATACCAATATATCATTTTGGGCCCCTGGGAAGACAAAGATTATCAAAAAGCTTTTACAGATATCATGGATTTTAGACATTTGTTTGGATTATTCTAGACCAAACTTCTTTCCAGGGTCTGTTTGGATAGCGATTTATAGATTAAAGAAAGACACATATGACAACTTTTGTGAATTAAATAAAGGAGCAAGGTTTGGATTATTCCAGACCAAACTTCCTTCCAGGGTCTGTTTGGATAGCGATTTATAGATTAAAGAAATACACATATGACAACTTTTGTGAATTAAAAAAAGGAACAATGCCCGTAAAGGCTAACATCCATATAACTATGGGCGGACCCATGAACGCCCAGTGGGGTCCGCTGCTCCACTGATTTTTAAAATACCATTAATTTTTTTTTATGCTTCTATCTTCTTTAATTGAAAAATTATATAATTTGCCCTCACTCATCAATAAAATATTCAAGTTTTTTTTTTCAACTTATTTTAATTTAATTAGAAATAATTTTGTACATGGCTCTATATAAGGCTCCGTTTGGTAATGCTTAAAAGCCAATCATTTTTTAAACTTCCTACTAAAAAAATTAAATTTTTTTGACTTTTTTGTTTTTCTGGCATTACTTTAGCTAAAAATAAGCAAAAAAAAAATAAAAAAGTCAATTCTAATTGACTTTTTTGCTTATAAACTTTAAAAAAGCAAGTCAAAAATCTGAAAAAAATTAGTACCAAACGGAGCATAAATTTTGCCCCCACTGATAAAAATTTATGGATTCGCCCTGCATATAACTAGCTTGTAGTAGTTGTCACTGAATATATTTACTGCAAAGCCAGACACCCAAATCTCTTGTGTCTCTCTGTTTGGGCAATAATGATGATTTGGTGGGTAAGCAACAAGTTATTAGTGTGGATAATGGCATACAAATTGAAATTTTTGCATATAATTCTTATAATGCTATACAAAAATATCATGATATTCTGAATGATTTTTTTATATAAAAAAATCTCTCTCTATATATAATACTTTTATCGGGTGTAACAATTATTATACGTAGGTATATTGACTAATATTTGTGTTTGTTGTCACGTTCTGGTTTTCAAACCCCCGGTGAAATGAATCTAAAATTAACAATTAAACTAACTCTAGAAAATTCATAAAATTTTCTTTTGTAAATAGGACAACATGATGTGTACACGTCATAGTATACATCTTATAAACAACGACGACCAATGGCGGACGCAGAAATTTAGTTGAGGAGGAGGGGGGGAATTTTTTTTTATTATTGGACATTTGTAAAAAAAATTTAGGGGGCAGACCACTAACAAAATAGTAAAAACTAACAGAAAATATATAATTTTTTTTTTGATTTTTCAAATTTTAGGGGGGCCGTGGCCCCCACCCGCCCCCTGTGGATCCGCCAGTGACGACGACGATGACAACAACAACAACAATGCCACTACCAGACTCGACATATATCTATTACAAGGCCATTCGTTACAAGGGGCTCAATATACAAAATGCCACTACTGGACTCTACTATAACATTAAATCGCAGAAACTGAATAAATAATAAAGTTAACACGTTATACATGCCCCCGATTTACATTTTACTTTATAGAATATAACAAGAGAATAAATTACATTATAGTGGATTTTTTTATTCACATTTGAATACAATTTTTATATTTTCAGATTCTTCTATTTAAAAAAAAAATTGTAAAAATATAAAATTTTGATCAAAAAGTGTAAAACGTTCCGAAAAATTCAAAAACCCAAAAAACTAAAAAAATCTTAGAAAAAGCTAGGGAAAACTGGCCTGAGCTTCACTACAGTCGTTTGTTGTGAGACTAAACTTCGACCACATGACATTATAATGA
>BRYF01000005.1:17405000-17407500 GCA_030159135.1 Actinidia polygama
TTATAAGTTTTTGTCAATCTATTATGCAACTTAAAAACTTTTTATATATTATGCAACTTAAAAAAACTTTTTATGCTCAACAGCTGATTAATCTACTAAATAAAAATTAAGTTTTATAAATTAATATGTAATTGAGCACAAATAGTGATCTTTCAAAATTTTCTACTGCCTAATTATTTAAGTTTGTTTTGTTACTACATGGAAAAATGTCTTAACTTGGTAATTTCAGGTATGCGCCGGCTACCCAACTTTGGAAAGGTAGATTACACGTGATGGGCGGGAGCAAAGAGAATCGATAAACACCAGGATTAGAGCACTGGAGTCTTGCAGTGAAGGATGGCAAAGCTTTAGAAAAGGAGTGGCGCAATGAAATATCCATACCCCGTGGTGGACCTCATAGGTTTGTTGACTGTCTTCTTGTGGGAACTAATTAATTATCAACACAGGTTTATGATATCGGAATTTCCAGAATTGTGGTTTTACGCAGTTGTAGTATAATGGGTTGTGTTCAGACAGTTCTTCCCTTTAGCTTCCCTAGTTTGACAGGTCCCTCTCTCTCTCTAGTTTTCTCTTTCTACTCTATGGTATTGTAATTAAATAATGCCTGGTGTTTTGGGTTCTGCTGCTAAGTTTCATGTAAATTTTTTGTCGGTCATTCAATTTTGTGGTGTATGTCATCAGTATGCTATTGTAATTTATGCATTATCGATTATTCGTTTTGCGTGTTTGGGTTGTGTTGGGACGAGTTATTTAGGTTGTGATTCTCTTTTGGGCTTCTGTTTGAGGACATTATGGAGCTGAATTTGGTGTTTGTAGGCATAATAGAAAGTGAGATGATGAAATGTGGCATCGAAATATCAGGTGCATTTGAATCTGATTCAAAGATGAAGACTAAAGGAACCTCTTAAAATATTTGTATGTTGGCTGAGAGTATGAACCAGCCTATTTCACCACATTAAACTGATTGTTGTTTTCAAAAGCTTAAAATGAACTCTGATTGTATAGAATAGGAAAAAATTGTAGTTTAGGTTTGGAGCTAAAGGCTGGTACTCCAGCAATTTCAGCTCCAAAGGGGCTA
Source organism: Actinidia polygama (assembly GCA_030159135.1). Lineage (NCBI taxonomy): Eukaryota > Viridiplantae > Streptophyta > Magnoliopsida > Ericales > Actinidiaceae > Actinidia > Actinidia polygama. Next base: position 17,406,079 of record BRYF01000005.1, read on the forward strand.
TGCCAATCAATGATTTGTTTGTTCTTTATTTGTTCTCTTACGTTTTATAAGTGCATTATTTCATTAAAACCTGCTAAAGGGCTGATATAAATAACTAGGAAATGTTTTGGATTGGCAACGTTATTTTGTTCAACATTATTTTTGTCCTATAAGCTACATCACCACATTTACAGAACTCCTTTTTGGTTCCTCTCCTTCCATGTGCAACACAAGACACAAAAAATCTGCCTCTCTAGCCTTCTCTGATGCTTTTGCTCGGTTAAATTCATGGCAGAAACCCAGTAAGTCCATCACCAAGTGCGGCATGCATAATAACATACTCAAAAAGATGATAAAATGTAGCCAGAGTTTCCTATAACGTGGAACGGGAACGTGGTACACCATATCCTGTGGAATGTGGTACATAGAGGTAGGCTTCTTCGAATCGCTTATTCGGAACGAAATATATTTATTTGGATCATAAAACGACTTTTTGGATCTTTTAATAATGCTTGCACATAATATGATTGGCAAGACTTAGTTTATGGTATCAAGATTCAACACTTCATATTTTTAGGCATTTAAATTAATATGAATACTGAAAAATAGTTACTCTAGTTCAATAGTATTAATATCAAAATAATCTAAGATCCAAAGTAATATAGCTAATGTTGCAGTACAAAGAACTGATCTCCTCATTGAGATCGCATTCGAGGCACTAGAGTAGATGAAGTAGCCACTTGTGTTGACGTCTTTCTTATTTTGTTTGTCAGATCACTAACGATCCACGATTGATATTCGTCCGATCCAATTCGCAATTCGCTAGTTCATGAATTATGGTAACTCTGGTTGGACCCCTTGATCCTCTCTAACAACTTTTATTATATCCACTCTGAAAAGGTTGAAATGGATTCACATTCTAAGGGCACATTTCACCTGTAATGGTAATAAATGAGGAATTATAATGTCCTTCAAATTTAGGTGAGCTTTCCACATGAGCAACCAATTTTCTCACTCAAAAGAATTAGAAACATTGAAACCCCAAAGAGAAACATGTTGTTATCTTGTTAGCCTTTCAATTAAATGATAATGAGATTAAAAATATATACACTATTAGGTGTATTTTTATAAAGCGGGCCTGGTTCGGGTTGAAGGATCTTTTTACCCATACCCTTCTCTAAACTCGGGAACTAATGTACCATAACTTTCACCTAACAATTAATGTGATAATACTTTTTTATGCCAATTGATGTGAGGGTAAGAAGAGAAGGTTTCATTCACAATGATAAATCTCGAATTTAGACATCACACTTGGTAAGAATTATCTCACCCGCTAAACTAACATTCAAATTCAAACGTCCCACTTGATAAGAAAGTATCTCCGCCACTAAGCTAACCCTAGATCTTTAATGGGCAGTTCAAAATGTCCCAATTGGTATGCAT
>BRYF01000005.1:17412500-17415000 GCA_030159135.1 Actinidia polygama
AAACCGCAAAATCTTTTGCCTGTTATACGTTTCGTCTATCAATTTTCTTGGATTTTAAATAATTTCTATTTTATGAGACTTACATGGGGTTGGATTCATTTCTGAAAACAATATCATCTACATTTCAGCCTTTGGAACTCTAATACCATGTGCTGATGTGCTAAACCTACATTTCATGATCAGGGCAAACCGAAAAAGACACATTACCACAAGAATTCTCAGAAACAACTGGATATACCAGAAACACTAACAAATCAACAGTTTCAGAAAACCTACATTTCAAAACTACATTGCATACCATCATCCTCGTCGTCGTCATTCACCAGAGGAAAATCCAACCAAGTCTGCGGATGCATCGCAATATCCCTCACGAATGCCACCACTTCCTCGGTACGACGGTAAGTTGGTAACACCAACCGCATCCTCCTCCTCCGACCCCAACTGAAGAAAACTCGACGCGATCTTAGTAAACTCGGACTCGGCCACATTGCTAGAAAGCTTATAGATCCCGCTCCTGAACCTCCCTCCGATCTCCGCAAAGTCGCTGCGTATTCCGGCGATCCCCGCAGCATCGGGGGCTTCCGGGTTGGACGAATCAGGGACCTGCGGCGGCGGAGAGGGATCGGATTGAGGCGTTAGGGCAAGGAACGAGGCGACGCCCCAGAATTGGCCGGTTTGGGTTTGGGTGATGTCGGCGAAGTCGTCTTTAACGCCTCGTTCCGGCGCCTATGGCGATGATGGATCGGATTGGTGGTCTTGCACGTCATTGGGATTCGTGTTGTTAGGGGTTTCATCGCCATTGTTGTCGTCGTCGAGTCTGAGAGTGTTTGCGATCGATCGAGCCAACCATGACATGGTGACCTTAATCGAAGTTGATTCTGGAGCGTTGAATCCAACGGAATAGTGGGACGAGCATCCAAAACGACGCCGTTAGAACATCCATCTATGACAGTTGATATACCAACTAGGCTCGCCTCGTTCCAAACATATTTTTCAAGTTTATTAAAAATTCAAATCAGAATAATTTATTACTTCGCTCGATAATTTTATAATATTTAAAAAATTTAAACTACTCAAATTTGGCATAATTAAAGCTCGTTCGAGATCATTTCGAGTAGTAAACAAACTAAACTCAAATATAAATTTAAAACTCGTTAAATTTTCAAATCAAATTTCAACCATCTTTTATCACATCTACATATGCTAAGTATAAATTGTCCTAAGTTATGTTTGGATTGCAATAATTTGGAATCTCATTACTAAAATAATATAATTTAATGTTTGGTGCAATATTATAACTTAATACACAAGAGTGGTTAATTTTGAGAGTGAAAAAACAACGAATAAGTCTACAGTCACCGCGGTGTTTACCGCACGCACCAAAACAACGTCGTTTCGGTGTAAAAAAATAAAAACGGCGTAGTTCAACTAAAAGCCGCATTTGTCTAAAAAATCAAAACGACATCATTTTTGATTTTTTGCACCAGAACGACTTCCTTTTAGTGCGTGTGATAACATTTGCGATAAACACTGCGGTGACTGTAGAATTCCTCAAAAAGAAGATTGGTCAAAAAAATTAAACATTTGAAATGAATGACTGTTCAGCCCAATTGGGTGCTTAAATGCATAATTGAAATGGTTTGTTGCATACATGGTCAGCCAAATATTTAAAATTTATCCTCTTCTAGAAATAGAAACGTCAACACTTTGAGATTTAGGCTTTTATTAGGAGAAAACTTCTCAGAATAAGTCACTATTATTATAATACGTATTCGCTTTATTTCTCATGCTGATCTCACGATTAATATTTTAATTTGGTTATAATTTTTAATTAATTAAGTTATAACCTTAATTAATTCAAAATTAACCCTCTCAAAGGACAGAGACATCGTGGTCATCCTGCATCGGACTCATCTTTATGTCCGCGGAAAAAAATTATTTAAGTGGTAAGTTAATACATTAATATCGTAGCAACGGTTTCAAAAATACAATTTCATTCCCATAAAAATATCTAAAATAATATGATAAATATAAGATACTAAAATATATTCGCAGATCACGACCAACTTTCCGTTGCCGCCACCACGTACTACCCCCACCCCACCATTAACCAACCACTACCACCCCTCAACACCTACCATTGTAGCCACTAACCACCACTACAACCCCATCCCGCACTAACCGCCACCAACCACTACTATTGTCAAAACCACCACAATCATCCCACCACCCACCGCTACTACCACCGCCTACCACTGCTGCTACAGACCATCGTCTACCATCACTATCCAACCACTATTGCCATCGTCAACTACCGTAAACAACCACCTTTCAATATTGGAACTAATCAAAAAGTTTCTCCAAAAATAAAGTCTCTTGAATTGATTCTTTATACTGATAAACTAATCAAAAAGTTACTTCATTTTGTTTTGTTGATCCTAATAAGTTTTAAAAATAATTTAAGTTTGTTAGAGACTATTATGAAAAGTAAAAATTAATA
>BRYF01000005.1:17422500-17427500 GCA_030159135.1 Actinidia polygama
TACTTTTTATATACTGAATCTGAACTGAATCTGAATCTGGTACATAATAGTTTAATTATCAATGCTATCAATTAGATGGAATATATTTTAATGAGTTTAAGCAAGTAATTATTCATCCATTAATCTTCTATTCACATATTACTCTTTATGCATTTTATTACTAGAAAGTAACTTTCAGCTATTAGATAGAAAAAAGTTGTAACTCGGAAAATACCCCAATTCCTATTCATTTTATATGTTAGAATATATTCAGAATATATTCTGATACAGAATTTTGATACAGAATATATTCTGAATATCTTCTTGATTGATACATTATTTTATTTATTTTATTATTATTTTCTTATGCAAACTACTCATTTTAGGTTTTTCTATATATAAAGAGAACTCCTATGTATTCTTAATTAAATCAATTCACTCAATATCAATGATATTTTCTTTTAACACGGTATCAAAGCCACGTCTAGTGGCTTAATCATTCGCCCTTCGCTTCCGTAAGCCGCTGCCGGAAAATTATTCGATATTTCTCTTTTCTTCATTTTTTCACCTTTTCCTCTTCCTTTTGGCACCCCCTTGCGAGTTCCCATCTCTCTCTAGATTTTCTTCTCTTTTCGATGGCCTCTCCATCCCAAGCAAGCCTCCTCGGCAAACAACCCATCGGCAAAGAACAACTCGCCGACCACCCACGCACCCCTCGACCATGCGCCCCGCGTCCACGCATCTACACTTCCTCCACTTCCACATTTCCACTTTCACATTTCATGCCTGGTTTATTTCCCTTATTATTTTCAGTTGTTAGCATTTCCTTTTGGCTTATAAATAGTCGTGAACTGTTGGCAACAGAGGATAAGAAGAATCAGTTTTTATCTCCTTAAATCTCTTGGATTTATCTCTATCTCTATCTCTATCTCTATCTTTCTCAAGTTCTATTTCTTTTTTTTTTTGAGTTTTTACCATATCATATAGCTTTGGGTGATCTGTTGATTGTCCGAGCGTTCAATACAAGTATTCAAATGGTGTGCGTAAACTGATCTGGACACCTGATTATTAAGTGATTATTTGGGCGTAAACGTTTGTTATTAGGAAAAATTTGACAACAAATTATGAAACTACTGTGATAAAATGGTCATTTCACAATTTTGTAAAAACGTTTCCACGTGCAAAGTCTCATATCGAATCCAATTTTCATTTCTCTCCTTGGAAGCATTTTTCCGGACAAGTTCTGTTTTTCTGTAAATATTTATTAGGATAAATTCGGGTCCCTATAGTTTGATAAAAGTTTCACTTTGATCCTTATAATCTTAATTTGAGAAATCAAAACACTATAGTTTCAATCTAGTTTCAATATAGTTATTCCGTCAATACCTATTAACAATTTGTACACACGCGTACATTTTTAGGGACCAAAATAAAACTCTTTTTAAACTACAAGGACCAAAAGTGATAAAATTCTTTTGGTAAAATTCCCCACTAAAAAGGATCACATGAGCGTCATGCGCATGGGCGGAAGTCTCAAGGGGCAAATGGGATCAATTGCCCTCACTAAAAAAAAATTACACTATAAGTTCACAAAAAAATTACACTATCACTCCAATAAAAAAAATAATATTTTGACCCCATTGAAAAAATATATACTACTTTTGACCCCACTGCATTAATATTCTGGCTCCGCCCCTGGTCATGCACTCACTTTCCCTTCAAAATTTTCACGAAAATTGACAAAGACTACATTGAAGCTAAATTAAAATTATAGGGTTCTAACTGTAACTATAAGAATCAGAGTGAAACTTTGGTCAAAATACAAGGCCCAATGATGAAATATCCTATTTATTATAATTTGCATAACTGGTTGAGGCTATGTTTGGTACTAATTTTACGGCTGACTTTTTTTAAACTTATAAGCAAAAAATACAGTCGGGTTGACTTTTTTACTTTTTTATTTTTACTTTTTTATTTATTTTTAGCTAAAATAAAGGCAAAAAGGCAAAAAAAAAATCTTAACGTTTTTAGTAGTAAGCTTAAAAAAAATTGACTTTTAAGCATTACTAAAAAGCCCTGCTTCTTAATAATTTATCTCGACTCTCGGCAAATTCATGCCCAGCTGTCTTTGAAGACTGCTTCTAAGTAGAGCAAAGGCTCATGACTTGGGAGCTTTTGAAACTTTCTTGAAGCCTCGTCACACACACACACACACACACACACACACACACACATGTTAAAATTTAGGTTTAGTAAAGTCAAAATTGTCAGAATTTATGTTTAGCAGGGTCAAAATTGTCAGAACTTATGCTCAAAAAATGTCAAAATTGCTAAAACTTATATTCAGCGGGGGTTAAAATTATAGAATTTCGGATAAATTATTAATTTTTGTAGGATTAAAATTGTATTTATAATAAATTATATTAGGAATATTAATGTATTTTGTTTTTAGTGAGGCCAATTGACCTCATTTGTTTTAGTGTGGCTCTGTTCATATATATATATATATATATATATACAAAAGTTTGCATTTAGAAATTATAAAAAAAAAACAAAGTTTGTGATAATTAATCGTACATTTGAGGACATCCATAGATGCTAGAAGGGTGTGCGCAACCATGTGGCGCCCGTAGATTAATGTACTTAATTAGCGAGAGAGAGAGAGAGAGATTATAGAAAAAATGAAGAATGAAACCAAATTAAATATTAATTAATGACAGTTTTTTAATTAATTACCTTGTTTGAAAGAAACAAGTAGTTGGATAGGATGTGGACGGGGATGGACTAGATTCAAACATACATCATCAAATTACCCTTTTCACAAGTAACATGAAAAGAAATTTTGTCCCGATTATGGCAATAATAATTAATTATTATTTCCTCCTTAGTCAATTTACTTTGCTTATTTCTCTCTATATTTCTTCGGTTTTATTAACCACCGCCTACTGAATCATTAATAGGCGGTAATTAATATATATATTTTACGAATATTTATGAACTTTTGACACGCTTTAATACATTTGCACATATAGTTATATATCTTTTGTCCATTAATCACTCCCCAATTTTTCATATGGATGAGGCTACTTTGCAGTCCAATTCTTTGGATGACACAAAGCAATTCAAGTATTTTAGACTTCATTCATTCATATTATAGAGTCCGTTATGAGAATTAATATTGTAAAAAATCATATTGATAGTATACAAATTAATATTCGTTTAGTACTGTTTTATAACTTAATAAATGAATGTGGTACACAGAATTATACCAATTTATTTTAATATAAATTAATATTAATCGACTATTAATTTATACCCGATTAACATGATTTTTTACAGTATCAAACTTCTCGATAAAATCTATAATGTAACAATTTTGATCATCAAAATGAGACTTAAAACTTTAAATAGTACAATCCAATTTTTGGATGGCAGAGAAATCGTGTTCTATATATATATATATATATATATATATTTATATATACAAACACGGAAAGTGGCATATCAAATCAGATGTCCAACAATGTCGGAGCAAGTTGGAAGGAAGAATTCAAATTTTTGTGCAGTCTCTGTTTTGCACTCGCATGTACTGTCGACTTCTAGTTCTAGCAGCCCCACACAACTGATCACAAGCCACCCAAGCTCAAATTGAATAATTGCACCAGTTCCTTATATGTGCAGGGCCGCTAACAAACTGAAAAGTCCATTTTACCCTCCCGGCATTTTGGACCCGGGGCACTTGACCTCAAATGAAAAATCACTCACGTGATTTCGACCTATAGTGCAATGCATGATTTCGATCTAAAGTGCAATGCATTATGCTAACACAGTTAACCATATGCGTTCGGTACCTTTCCATAAATTCGAACTCCAATTACATATATATTTATGAATAGAGGTGTCAAACGGGTTGGCCGGCACGAGCACAGCGATTTTCGGATTGAGCCACTGTTGGGGGGCATGGGGCACGGCAACACACATTTATGTGAACAAATCTTAAATAATTTTAGATTTTTTTGTGCTCATAAAAAAATCATGGTACAACACCAAGCATGAAAATAAATGACGCTTTGAATAAAACTCACCTTATTGTTTAAGCCAATTGCACAGTGGGTGCTGTTCACCGCTTTGTTGGATGGATAGACGTAATTGCACTCAGGCCCCTTGCTCTAAAAAATTCTAACAATACCACGCAAAGTGTATGTGATATGGCCCTCCAAAGTGTCTACATTTGCATTTGTTGCCCCTGTAAAAACTAACACTTGGATTTCTTAGTTCCTAGTCCCAAATGATCAAGAAGTTATTTTTTCTTTCAGAAATGTGCTGTGAACTTATGGGTGTGTTCTTTTATTACTATTTTTTTTAAAGGTTTGGTCACTTGAGAACTCTCTTAATTAGGTTTTTCTAATTTTGAGGCATTTGTCTATTATAAAATTTGATTTGGGGGAGTTATACCTTTGTGTAAGGGGACAAATTATATGATGACGTAATCCGGCCTTGCTAGGACAGGGACCTTCGATCGGCTATCGTTAGGGAGCAAGCTTGTCGATCCCCTACGCCGGAGCTCTGTGCAGATACGCGGAATGCCGAGCTCGCTGGAGCAAAGATCTCCTCCGAGCTGACGCTATAGGAGCGAGCTTGGAGATCTCCTGCGTCGGAGCTCGGGACCGTTGTTGCCAAAGATATACTGCCCAAGTCAAGGCCTTCGTTACGACCGAGGTGTCGCTGCTTAGCGAGCTCGGAATAATAACCGTGCTGGAAGCTTGGACGAGGGGCAGCGACCAGCGATATTCCCAAGGGATGTCAGGGGACAAAAGGTGACTTGCACATTAGAGTACCTTCTGACAGCCCCACACCCGAAGAGAGAGGTCAGCAGTTGATTAAGAGCTACCAGCAACGCCGTAAGGGCATAGTTGGGTCAGTCACCTACTTACTGATGAAAACACACGCCTAGGTGTAGCCTGTCAAATGACGAGACAGTTAACTCGTCGAGCCACGTGCTAAGCTAAAGTATAAAAAGG
>BRYF01000005.1:17490000-17492500 GCA_030159135.1 Actinidia polygama
GCACAAAATACCCGTCCGGACCAAGAATCGACCCGATCCGATGTCATTGAGTCGGTTCCATCATGTTTTGGATCGGTTCATGGGTCTGAAAAATGAAGACCCATACGGTTCGGTTCGAGTCTCGGGTTCGTGAGATTTTTTATCGAGAATCCAACCGAGAACCGAGATCCAATCCGAGACCCGAAATCTAGAACCGATCGTATAGACATACAATGCACTCGCGCACACTTGATTATTATCTATGCTATATAAATTTTAGGAAGAATCGAAGACCTAACCCGACCTGAGAACAGAGGAACCGAACTCGACCCGAGTGGTTCGGTTCTCCTCGGATCTCGGTTCGGTTCCGAGTCTAAAAATAAAAAATTATGAATGATCGAATCGATTCTGAATCTGTCACATATCCGATCCGTGTGCACCCCTAAGCAGAGCAACACAAACGATCTGTGTTTTGTGAATTCATAACTCTTTAGAAAAATGACTTGTGGGTCTACATGACACTGATTTCTTTATCATTGTATACGAGGTAACCACGTTTAGTTTAATATTCAGAATCAAATAGGTCATCATTGCATGCATTGAAACAGCTATATCCATTTTTAACAGCATAACCCATGGTGAGACCCGGAGCTAGACCTTTCGGGGTCATCTTTGGTGAGTTCGGATCCTCTTAAATGTAGTGGGTGGAGTGTACAAAATGATATCGTTTTGTATATTTCATGACCAAAATGACGTCGTTACATGGTTAGGACCAAAATAACGTCATTTTGGTCCTGAAATATACAAAATATATCGTTTTGTATATTGCAGGAACACTCTATCCACCCATGCACTTCATACGATCCGAATCCCATCTTTGATGGATGCTATATAGTTGGCTATTTATCCCATATAAGAGTAAGTCGGAGACACACAACAACGATGTCATGAACTCACACTAATAACACTTGGAAACGATTTGCCCTGCACACCCATGAACTTTTGTGTTAAAGCTCCGTTTGGCACCAGTTTTTTTTAGCTTTTCGGCTGGTTTTTTTGCTTAAAATAAGCAAAAAAGTCAATCAGAGTTGGCTTTTTTGCTTTTTTTCTTTAGCTTATTTGCTTAGTTTTAGCTTAAAGTAAAGCCAGAAAAGAAAAAAAGTAAAAAAAAAATTAGCCTTTTAATAGCTAACTTAAAAAAAAATTTGACTTTTAAGCATTATCAAACGGAGCCTAAATGTCCAAAAAATTTAGAACTTGAGGATTGAAATCGAAGTCTTTTCCATCCGAAGGAACCCAGTTGTTGAGAATTGAGATATCTCCATTTTGATTTCGTGGATCTGATGAAAGAGAATGAGAATCTATTTTCTGTTCTCTCCACTAGCCCTAGCTTTGTCATTTGATGATTGTCATCTAGGCATGTTCAATAATTTATGGCTAGGGTGTAATCCGTCTGGTTAGTTTGATTTTGAGGGAAATTAAGAGTTTTTATCAAAAATTTCAGTTTGTAGAATTTTGAAATCAAAACTTATATTTCTACGGAAAAAAACGAATCATTCAATTAAAGGAAATTCAATTTATTTTTGTGATTGTTTTGAATTTTTTTTGGCCAAGTTTTTAGGCCTCTAAAAAAATAATCACTTAATCATTAGATTTCAAACTAAAAAATATAATAATTAACAAATTCAAAATAAAAAATTAAATGGTTTACAAATCCCAATAGGACTTTAATCAGGCCAATAAACGCAAATTTATATTAAAATGTGTATTATATATGAACTAGTAATTGTCCGTGCTCACGGGCACTATATATAAAAAAAAGAGACCACCACTTCTTAGACGTTCATAGACGTATTTGCTTTTATTATGATAAATTTATTTAAATATTTATTTTTATTCAAATATTTTACTACAACCATTGAATAAATTAATTTTAATAAATAGAAAAAATATAATTAAAGAAAATGGACATATGAAAATCACTTCCTTTTTTATTTTGGTATATTTTTTTATCTGCTTTATTTTTCATATTTTATTGTCTTTAGTGAATTTTTTCACCGATTAATTAGTATTTTATACTTTTTCGGTTTTTCTTGATAAAAAAATCTAAAAATATTTAAAAAATATCTAATTTAAAAGAAAATTCACTTAAAATGAAAAAAGAAATTATCTTATATTAATTTTTTTTATATTTTTAGACTTTTATAGTTAAAATATTAATATAATATAAAAGTTTGATCAAATAAAAAATTTATTAAATACTAAAAAAAATAGAAATGAGAGAAAAAATGGTTTTTTTTTTAGGTGTGGGTTCCACTAAAAAAATGATTCAATAGGTAAAAAATATGCCCAACTTTAAAAAAATTTGTCCATTGGATCAAAATCTATGGCTCCACCCATTTTGAGAAAAAGGAAGTGATAATTTTAGGAAGAAAAAAATAATCTCAAATGAAATCTCAGCCGCTGGATTCACTCAAATGAATTTCAACTGTAGATAGCAGGAGATAGATTTGAAATTCAA
>BRYF01000005.1:17535000-17537500 GCA_030159135.1 Actinidia polygama
CGAATGGCTGAGCTGAAAGTTCAAAATCAGCAATATGCTGAGGAGCTAGCCAAGGTGAAGGAAGAGCGGGACGCCACCACAAACAGACTGTCGAAGCTCGAGTTAACTATTACCGAGCTGAAGGAAAAAGAAGCTTGTGAAGAGGCTAGCCGTCGAGGAATTTAAATCCTCGGAGGACTTTTTGGAAGAAGTTGAGAATGCTGCCTCCAGCTATTTTGGCGAGGGTTTCAATTTTTACAAGAGGCAGTTTGCTCACCACTATCCCGACCTCGGCATCGATCTTGACACCATGGACATGGATCAAGATTTGATCGCAAAGGAAGAAGCTGAGGTCGAGGAGAAGGATGGCCAGCAGGAAAATAAAGAGGGGGCGATCAGAATGGCAACCCTTTCTCTCCTTAGATTTATAAAATTTTGTAAAGATTTTTAAGGAATGAAATTCTATTTTCCTTATCTTTTTGTGTACTTTACTTCCTATTCGGTGTGTTGGTGATATCAAGGAACTTGCAATTTGAACTAACGTAATTTTGGCAATCTTTAATTTAAGTAATTAAAAATTCGACCATATGGCTAGATGATATAAACCTAAACGCGTTTTGGCGATCAACAGTATTTAAGAGAGAGGAGACCTTTGAAATTGTTGGATAAAATTTGATTAACTAGAGAACTCAACTGACTATTAAGTCGTTTCCTAAGGCGATCAAGACTCGTCATAATGAGTGGGCGCTCTTTGAAAATGGCGATATCCGTAACAACGATCAAGATGCCTTATCATTTTTAATGAATGGGCATTATTGACATAGGCGATACCAAAGCTGGCGATCAGAATGCCTTATCATTTTACAATGAATGGGCATTCTCGATACAGACGATAACAACACTGACGCTTTAAAAGATTGGTGACAAAAATTATTGGCGATAACATCAACTTGAAATTTCATTAATTCATCATAAATATCGGCGAATTTGGCAAGTAACTTTGATTAACATCGTACATGTATGGAGCTTTTGGAGATTATAAGATTGGCGATATTAACTTTTGCACTGGCAATCTCCTTATTGTGGCGACTAGCATGTTTACGGGTAATATTTCTTCAAGTGCTCAGCGTTTCACATGTGAGGTAGTGCCTTTTCATCCATGTCCTCCAGCCAACACGTTCCCATCCTTGAAACTTTGATAATTTTGTAGGGGTCTTCCCATGTAGGACCTAGCTTTTCGGTGTTCAGCTCCTTGGTGGTCAGAGTGACTTTTCTCAAGACTAGATCACCAGGTAGAAAAGATATGTGCTTAACTCTCTAATTATAGTATCTGGAGATCTAGTGCTTGTAAGTTGTTTGGCGTACTTCTGCTCGCTCCCTCTTTTCGTCAAGGAGGTCAAGATTAAGCCTCAACTCGGTTTCGTTGTTTTTCTTGTCGAATTTTGATGTCCTGAAGCTCGGCATCCCTATTTTCACAAGTATAACAGATTTTATCTCATACATCATAGAAAATGGCATCTCGCCAATAGGAATTCTGCTCATTGTATGGTATGTCCAAAGTATGTTCGGCAAGTTTTCTACTCATTCACCTTTGAATTTTCTCAATCTCGTCTTCAAATTCCTGAAGATTGTCCTATTGGTGACTTTCACTTGACCATTCGCTTGAGGATGACCAGGCGAGAAAAAATGGTGAGAGATGGCGAGGTTCGAACATAACTGTCTGAACCCATCGTTGTCGAATTGTCTAGCATTATCCGAGATAATAATTTTGGAAATTCCAAACCGATAGATTATGTTCATTCATATGAAATTACTAGTATTTCTCTCCTTAATTTTGGCGAGAGGCTCTGCCTCTATCCATTTTGTGAAGTAATCAATGGCGACGATTAAAGTCGTTCAACTTTGTTTATCAGCCATAATGGTAATTTTGAAATTAAAAACCACAATGATATATGAGTATTTTATCTTGAAATTAAATGTTTACGAACAACCACGTTATTCTGTTTAAAGATTCAGTATATAATTTTTGTTTGAATATCAATAACATTACTATTTTTTATTGGGAAAAGAGGGAGATAATAAATTGTCTATTTTTATACCATATTTGTTGTTTTGATATTCAAGAAAGAAATTGTTTTCTACAAATAAAAAATAATCATTTAATCCATGTTGGTGTATTACTGTGTTCTTTGCAATACACTAACTTGATAGGGATAATATACTTTTTGGTAGTGCTTTTGTTTTTCAAAGTAATTTAAGTAGAAGGACGTTATTGAAAAATATAAAAGTTGGTGCATTAAATGTTATTTATTCCATATCAAAGGTGGTTGTTTATTGATTATGAAGTAATTAATTCAACTATATTGTAATTATAGGAGTAGATAAAAGTTCTGTATACAGTTTTTGAGTTTTTAAAATCTTCAAATCAATCGGACTAATTAATTTGAAAAAGTTATTTTTTTAACATATTTTATGTTATTGATATTAATTTTAAAAAGTAGACAAATATTTATAATTATGA
>BRYF01000005.1:17597500-17600000 GCA_030159135.1 Actinidia polygama
CACTTTCTTGTTATGTTAGTGTTTTTCTTATATAACACACTTTCTTGTCCTCTCAAAACACCCACATACCCACTGTTATGGTAGAGATCATCACATATTTGGATACTTGTTTATATAATAGATTCTTTGTAAAGTAATCGTTGAAGAAATAAGATCAATGTAAATCGCTAAGTATATTGTCCAAGTAAAACATGTTCGGGTTATTTATGTCTAAAAAAAAATACACAATTATCGTATGAGTGATTCAAGTAATGCCCCGTTTGGGGTTGGCTTTTTCGGTGATTTTTTTCCTAAAAATTTAGTTTTTTTGGGTATGTTTAAAGAAAATTTATTTGGAGTGAATTTATTTAGTTTTCAATGAATATATACTAACATGTTACATGTTTTGTATAAACTTTATCTATAAATTTGGAAAGCATTTTGACTTCATATTATCCAAAAACGACGCTCGTATTTTGACTTGAACAAAAACAAAAACAAAACGACACTCGTATTTTGACTTCATATTATCCAACTCGCTGAAGTAACTAATCTCACACGCTTAAGAAGCGAGACCGTCTTTGACTTCATGTAGGATTTCATCTTGTTTGCTTAGGAAAAAGAAAGAAAGATAAATGATCTATTTTTATATAATATGACATGATTATCAAATTAATTACACATACAAGTCTACATATATATATATATATATATATATATTTATATAGTAATATCCTTACTATATATATATATATATATCAATAATGAGATATAGGGTTTTGAGTTCAAACCTGTCACGGGTTTGGGACGGGGGTGGGAGAGAATTTTTTTAATCGGGGCGGGAACGGGTTGTGATAAACTTGCCCCGTTGTCATCCCTACAACCTGTCATCTGATGAGAAATGGTGAGTAACGAAAATGATTGGTTGCGTATAATTAATAATGTCAAAATTGTCCATTAAAATACAAAGAAAGAAACATAAATTTCTCTCATATCCCTATCTCACACGATTTACTTTCTTACTCATCCAAATAAGATGCTTAAAAAGCGCAATTATTTCTTTTCTCACCTGTAAATCCAAACAGACCCTAAAATACGAGTGTATAAAGACTACATAGGATGAAATCATTTTTATTTTATAAGCATTTTTTACGGGATTATTTTATTAGTATTGAATAATGTTTTTAAGTTAGTACACGTGAACATGATGATTGCAAGGGGGAGCGTGTTCACGTGCGGAAGTATGGACCCGGCCACACCCAATCTTTCGAGTGGGGGTAAAACGTGCGACCATAGACGCTCCCATGGCTTCGGATCCCCTGTACTTCCGTTCATAGAATTGTTATTGTGGGTGTGTGCGAACGAGGAATAGAGGAGAAAAATCGAAGATAGATATCTATGGTGGACAGTAGTTGGATAATGGTTCAAAGGATCGGAACTCATCCATACGGCCTATTACTGTTTTATTAAAATTTTATATATTTATAATTTTTTAAGTCAAAAAATATTAAAAAAATGCGATAAAGACAAAAAAGATATTTATATTCAATAAAATAACTATTTTTTTTTGTATTTAGTGATTTTTTTTAAAATAGAAACAAAGGTTTTCAAGAACTAAAATGTTTTTTCATTCATATCTTGTTCAATCTATAAACTTCCATAAGGCTATGTTTGGGTTGAGTTGGGGAAAAAGAAGGAAGAAATGAAAAAGTTAGAGGTTTGGTTGGATGTTTAGGTATTTCTATTTTTATTTTTCGTAGGTGTATGTTCTAATATTTTCGTTTAGGCCCGTTTGAGCTAGTTATTTTTGGTTTTATATAATTGATTTTGTTTTGGAGTTTTTACGCCATTTAATTAAAATTTTATAAGTTTTCAGTTTTTTTTGATAACATGAGTTTGAAAATATAAAAGTTTTTACTTAATTTGAATTTTTTTTTATTAAAAACAAAAATAAACAATTTTTTTGTAATATTTTTTAATTAAAAATGGCTTATTTTTGTAAATATTTTTTAAATTAAATGAAAATTTTAATATTCTCAAAAAAATTTATTTAAGAGGAATAATAAAAATATTATATTATATTAAAAGAATTATATAAACTCAAAAAGCTAGCCCAAACAGGGCAGATAATTTTCCACAGATTTTGTCATTTCCTTTCTTTATCTGTTTGATTTGCTGTCGTACCATAATCAATGTGTTAGAATGGAAATGAGTGTTGCTGAAACGTCAATTGAAGTGTTTCCTATTTCTGAAATTGTTCTGTTTGGCTTTGGAATCACACTTTTTCTATTGTTCCCTTCGCTTCGTGCACATGAACTGTTTAGTTGAAGACTGGATTTGATGTTTCTCCCCGTTCACTTCATATCTTGTAAGTCCATTGAGGACTCACTTAATGCTTGCTTGACTCATGTTGCAGATGATGTACAAGTCGCAAATGCCAACCCTAAGCAAATAGAGATTCATGGTTTAAGCGTGCAATATGTTATCGTAACTGTATCTTTATTTGTCATCTAGTCTTTGA
>BRYF01000005.1:17640000-17642500 GCA_030159135.1 Actinidia polygama
CAGATTAGTCTCTCTCAAACCCTCTTAAACTGGACAGAGATACTGCGCTCTAAAAATAAATCCAAATGCATGTGAAATGATAGTGATAATACCTAGAGCACAAGATATTGGGGCCTAAAAAAATTTAGGGAAAAAGGACGGTGTTAGATTGTTTTTTTTTTTGAGAGAGAGATAAATGGAATGTCCTTTTTTATTTTGGGTTTGGGTTTGGGATGGATGAGTGGTCAATTTTAGAAAGTAAATAGGGAGCTGGAGAATTGGAGCAGAGTACTTGAGCAAGGGAACAAAAGGGGTGGAGTGTGTCACGTGCGTAAGGGGCAGCCAGGAAGTTCCAAGCGAGGAATATGGGATTATGTGGAACTATTCCAAAAGTGTGACCTTTCACATGAAATTGCCCATTTGCAGTCCCTCTCACGTCAATTACATGCCAGACACCTTCCTATTTCAGTGTTCCACCGGACATGAAAAATATATGGTCCTGGATGTGTTATACTATACATATATGTGTGTATAATATATATGTAAATTGTGTGTGTATGTATATATATCATACGTGGATATTGGGTTGGGTAAGAGAGAGAGAGAGAGAGAGAGAGAGAGAGAGAGTAAAAACACAATCTTATGCAGTCCTTAGAGATTGTACTTGATTTAACATCATTACTAGTTTGGGAGTCTTGTTAATCAAGTTTCAGAGTGTCCACTTTCGTATTGGTTTGGATTACAAAAAAAACAATGTTATGTAGTGGCATCTTTACTAATTTTGGAGTCTTTTTAGGTGCTAGTTGTTAGGACATTCTCGGTTTGCAGTTTGGGGTAAAAAAAGAATGAGGATTTATTGCAGTAAAGACAACAAAAAATCATATTGCCTTGTGGATGTGATAATTTTTGAGTGAGCATTTATGTGAAATTAATAATGCTCAATAAATGCATTTCAGAAAATTCAAGAAATTAATAACACCCAAGTGTCCATTCAAAAGCTGTCACCTCCACAAAGCAGCACAATTGCCTGCTGCCCTTACTGCAGCAAATCCTCATTTGTAAAAAAATATCATGTAGTCCCTAGAGGCTGTGTGTTAGAGCATCTTTATTTGTTTTGGAGTCTTTTTAAAAATCACGACAGACTGTTGAGTTTTCTAAGATTTGAAGTAGGGACATATTGGTCTTTTTTAGGCGTTTGAAGCAAGCTTATGCTAGTTGACACCGTACCAATTTAGTAGTTTCTTTTATGTTTTAATTTTATGCTTATCAGAGTTTTTGCCATACTCTTTGAAGCTTTCTCATGAATTTCAAACAAAAATATTTGGTGTTGGGTTTTTATTATTTTTTCTTCAGTAATTTTATGCTGAGAGGTTGAGGGATACGTAGGTTGAGTTTTTGCCGGTTACAGTACTAGTATGAGAGTTTATATATATTATCTGAAGCTCGCTCATTCATCACCTTTTTAATTAGAGGTGGCAAATTGGCGGGTTTAGGAGGTTAACATGGATTGCAGAATGTGTGGATTGAATATGTTTAAAAAATATCCATATAGAATATAAATGAGTCAAATACAAATCAAGTCATACCGCGATAAAATGGTGGGTTGACAGGGTCAATATTGCCACCCCTACCTTTTATCAAATTCTGTCAAAATTGTCAATGACAAGAAGTTTGCAAGGGAAAAAAGAAAAAATTGTGCTAGGCAGAAAGAACTTCAGAACAAGTGTTTGGATAATTTTTTTAACCAAGGAAATTTATAAAAACTTATTTAACTCATTAAAACTCGCAGATCAGTTTGAACTCAACTCAAAAGCCAATTCGGCTCGAGTTCGTTTCGTTAAATTTTCATCAATCTCGAGCTTGACCTTGCAACAAATTTAATAAAAAAGTCTCGGCACGCTAAAACTCGTCTCCCTCAGTTTGGTTCATTTGCAGCCATTCTTCTTCAAAATGGGTACCATGCCCCAAATACCAGAAGTAAATAGTAAATGGCCTTTTGAAGCTAAAATGCAAGGTTTCAAATACCCTACTGTAACGGCGGATACGTATCGAGTTTGATAGAAACCAGTGGTCCAATATCTAATTATGTAGATTTCTCAAACAATGTTCGGTACCCCACAAGCATTGAAAATTCATAAATTATTAGGTATATTGCACTTTGTACTCAATCTCACATTGCAGTATTTATTTTAAAATGGTACAATCAAACTGATATCTTTTGAGCTAGTGTCAAATTACCCTTTCTTTTTAACCAACAGTTTGAAACATTACCTCAGCTTTGAGGTCGTGTATCCCATTGGATGTAAACCGTGCTACCTCGCCGCACTCCTCTTTTTTAAGTTGTTTGCACGTCACAACAAGCATCGTTAAGACTTTTCGGCCGATGAATTTGCTGAGAAGACCATATGATGTGAGCAAGAATTAGAAAGAAGAGAGAATAAGAGAGTTAGAGTGAGTTGGTGCCCGATAGCAAAGAGAACTTGCTAATATTTATAGGCGAGCTCACAGAGTCCTTCTTGGA
>BRYF01000005.1:17652500-17657500 GCA_030159135.1 Actinidia polygama
ATATTGATTTGGAATTTGACAGGATTGCTATTAAGTCAGTCTGTTAATCATAGTTTTACAGGAAGATCAATTGTAAAACCTATAAGGGTTTGGAAGGACACATCTCGGATGTGCTTCATCTTTTGCCATTTCAGCTATCAATGCCATGCTGACATTGATGTTCATGCCTCCTGTGGGTTGTAGTATGATTTTTTATTCTGTATTTGGTAATGGGAGCTCTCATTGTTAATTTCCATTCACAGGCAGTTAACTGCGGAACCGTGTTGACTTTTATATACATTTCATAGCTTCGTGGTCCTTTATCTGTTATATGGATCTAAATTGCATCTTGTATTCTTCAGCCTCTAATTCTGAGAGGGTACACGCGTCTGTTCTCTTTTACTTTGTTGGTGGGTTATTCATGCATGGACGAAGGTGGACTTTTGCACAAGAAAAAGTGATTTCAAATTTAGCGTTGGTGCCACATATATTATAAATACAAACAAACATGCATACCCACATATATATTCTTTCGGTTTATGGTCTATCTTTCTGCATCGTTTAAAATCGGAGTCCACCTTATTAAGTTAGAGAAAAGTTTCTCGCTTGTTGCTAGTCCTTGAAATGCAACTGCAAGTCTCGCCTTCAGCTACTTCCTGAAAGTTATTAAAGGGGTCATTTGGAGCTTGAGTTTTGAAAAATTCTGTGCTATGTCATACGTCTGTAGTTCTGTTGAAAATTTACTTTCGCTTCCCGTGATATTTGAAACTTTTGTTTCTGAGAATTAGATGCTAAATTAGTACCCATATTGCCCCTTGGCCTACATTACTTTCCAGTTATTCGATCGACTTGTTGGGTTGGGCAACTTTCGGGTTCACAATGTTGTGAAATACAAGTCAATTGTTGATGGTGGTTTCTATTCAATGACTTTAGCCACAGGAGTCGATTAATATCTTAGATGCTACTCCTATAGGAGAAACTATTGATTGTTATCGTGGTATGATAGCTCCTCCGATGTGGGTGTGGTTGCACAATCATCATGTAGCCAGTTTCATATTGATGACGTAATTAATGCACGTAATTGTTGTACATGAATTACCAAACCTCGCTGTTGCAGGTACAGAAACGGTACCATCTTAGTCTCCTTTGGAATGTCTAAAGATCGTGCAGCTGATCGAATTGGAGAGTTGGCTATAGGACTAAAGTGAGTTTGATACAGATGAAGTGTAACAGATAGATTCAGTTTTTAGTATATTGGAGTTGGAGTTGGAGTTGGGGAAATAAGAGGTTAGTTGCTGTTTTGTCACTCTTAACCGTTTACATATAGCACTAACATGATCAGATCAGATCATGTTAGTGTCCTCTTTCAATTAATAGGAGTGGAGAGAGTTTGGCAATACAAAATAGAAATTTTGTTTTCCATTTTCTTTTATTGGATAGAGATTATTATCAGGGTTTGAGTTTTATTATTGCAAACTATACTTTTCCCTTTCCATCTTCCATAATTGCGAATCGTAGGCTATGTTTGGAATCGGATTAGTGATTTGGCGGAAGAAAAAAAAAAAAAAAAAAAAATTTAATGAATTCAACCGTTCATATTTAATATATATATATATATATATTACTTTTTTTTCCTCCACATATCCTTGATCCAAATACAACCTTGGTTTTTAGTGATTTTGATATGTTGCGTATGAGTGCGAGTCTTTTTTTAAGGATAGTTTGATGAAGGAGCTCAGTTATCCTT
Organism: Actinidia polygama; assembly: GCA_030159135.1. Classification (NCBI taxonomy): domain Eukaryota; kingdom Viridiplantae; phylum Streptophyta; class Magnoliopsida; order Ericales; family Actinidiaceae; genus Actinidia; species Actinidia polygama. The sequence goes on from BRYF01000005.1 coordinate 17,654,227, forward strand.
GCAACCAAACATGCCTCGACAATTTTTACGAATATCCTCAAATTTTGTTGGGGAGGATTTTGTTTTCTTCTTTGAATTGGGGAGGACTTGAAAGTAGTAGGTAGAATATGGATGGGGCAAGCCAAAAGAAATGGATGGGCCTGTAATTGAAATGGGCCCAAAATCCGATACTCCAGTTGGAAGTATTTTGAATGGCCCATTTTGTGCTGGGCCAGATGTTTCGGCCCAAAACTCGAAACCTTACCCGTCCTTTTAGCCTGGATCTAACATTGATTTAGTGATTTTTTTATATTTTGTGTTTTTTTTTTTTTTTATTTTTCAGTTTGTCTCGATTTCAGAATCAGAAAAGTAAACAAATTATTATTATTTTTTTTACAAAAAAACCCACTAAATCTAAATTATTGTTTAAAAAAAACAGAACAAGATTCATGTGGTAAAATTTTTAGAGCATTTCTTTGCGCCAAAAGCCGCAATAGGAAACTTGCATTTTATACTATTACTGAACTTGACCCAAATACCGATGAAACTCCACAAAACCAACATTATTATACCAAAGAATGACAAATTGGAAAGTTTCTAAATTTTCTGTGTTCACGCATGCTAAAGAAAGATGACTAAGTTCATACTTGTCATTGAACCGGACATGACATCACTTGTGCAACGAATAATTTTTTTATAAAATCTGTATCTACCGAAAAATTATTAGGTACTTTCGGATTAATAAGTGACATTGTTTACGTGATATTGTTGGTCAATGACTAACTGCATCACACATATTGTGGGTCATCTCTTGTCTCCCAACTTCCCAACAAAAGTAAGTCTCATGTTTTACCTGAAAAATTTATTGCTACGTGATTAATTGAGAGTACCACATGTAAATGCCACGTGATAATTTTGAAACGTTGAATGATTACTCGTATCTACCATACCCTAAAGAAAAGGAAACTTTTACAATTTCTTGCAAGGAAAATGGTGTAAAAAAGAATATTTCATATATAAATTTAGATCCATATTTATAGGTTTTTTTTTTAGCAGCTCTGGTTTTTGATTTTTTCTTGATTAATTATAATTTAATACTTTTTTGATTTTTCTTCACAGGAGGAATCTATAAATATAAAAAAATTATTCAAATTTGAAAAAAAATGAATCACCAAAGATAAAAAAATTTAAAATAGCTAATTTGTAAAGTAATTTTTTTGTCTTAAATGATTTTTTTTACAAATTAGCTGAAAGTTTTTTGTATTTTCGGACTTCTATAGTTAAGAGAAAGTAAAAAGTATAAGATTTTTTATTTTTCTCTTCTCATATAATAACTAAAAATAAATAAATATAATAATCAAAAATTAGGCATGGGGGACAGATCTGACTCTCTCTTCCTATAGTGACAAAGTATATCATTACAATGAGAGAGAGAGAGAGAGAGAGAGAGAGAGAGAGAGAGAGAGTTACAATATGCTTTTTAATAACCAAACCCTAAAATAAAACTTAATAAGACTTAGATTGGAGATTCCGTAATTTTTCATCATTAATCATGTCATTATCTTATAATTATTAACTGAAATCGACGAGTACTTAATCGATCCGTGTCTTGTTTCGTCACAACTCGGGTCGTGATCGTAACCCTAAAAATAATTTTTATAAAAATAAATTAAGGAATAAGTTGTCGGAGGGGTTCGGTACAAATTAATGTAATTAAAGTAAAGACAAAACTTAAAAAGATATGAGTAGGTAGTTTATGTTTAGATAAAAAAAATTAGTTCATTGGTTCATCTATAGAGACAAAAACTTAAAAAGATGAACAAGGAGAGAGAGAGAGAGAGAGAGTGAAAATCATATTGTATTTAGGTACAAAGAAAGAAGTGCTTATGATCTTCTACAGTGAGATTGTGGGTGTTTGTAATTATTTTTATGAGTAGCTTCTTAATTTATAATTATAAAAAAATATTTTTTGAGTGTTTGTGATTGCTTTCTTTAAACAGAAAATAATTTTTTTCAATTTTTCTTATGAGTTAAATAACTGTTTTTAGAAGCTATCCGACCTATAATTCTAGCTGTTATCTAATTATAAAAGTTAAATGACGAAATATCCTATGCTTGTTTGACTTCATTACAAATATATCTTATAACTAACTAACTAATCCGATTCTCTTTTTTCTTTTGATCGTTATCTTCTTTCTTGCACTCTCTCATATATATATATATATATATATATATATTGAAGAGTAACCACCTTAGAGTCACTGTCTTTTTGTCTGCCACTGTCTTCAACCGTCGATAAATTGCTGTCCACCGTATTTTTTTGATGTTAAATTTTATATATATATATATATATATATATATTGAAGAGTAACCACCTTAGAGTCACTGTCTTTTTGTCTGCCACTGTCTTCAACCGTCGATAAATTGCTGTCCACCGTATTTTTTTGATGTTAAATTTTCGTGAACATGGAGAATATTTTTTGTTTGGTAATGTATTTTTAATTAAAAATATGAAATATGTGTACTTATTTTTATTAAATTAAGGGTAATAGCTGAAAACACACGTCAAGAGTTTGCTCAAAGGAGTACGAGAAATTAACCACTCGATGTAAGCAATTGCAAATAATCAAATACTTGGTGACCAAGGATACCAAGGGTTTGCCGAAAAGAGTACAAGAAATTAACTACTCCATGTAAGCAATTACTTAAATACTTGGTACTCAAAAGACTTATAACAAAGTGATCAGCAGCTAAACTATCAAGTGTTCTATCAACAAGCTATCTAATATATGATAGTTAAAGCAATAAAAGCAATAAACAATCAATACCAAGATATACATGAGTAATGAAAAAAAATAACGGGATCGATCGACAAAAATGCATTAACTCAAAATAGTAGTCGATACAAGAAATTCTCAAAGCCTATAGTGAATCGCATACTTGCGGATGCTGAATTTTCTTGTCGACTCTCTCGTAAACCACTTTGTGTCAATCCTCTGCTTGACCACTTCGAATAACTTAGAATCACTCTGAATCTTTAACTCTTGCTTTCAGACTCACTTCAAAGAACTTGAATATTCATATCTTGCCTCCGAACTTACTTTAAATGACTTAAATCTTCATTAGTTAAATTATTTGATTTTATCCTTAAATTATTTGAAGAACATATTCACTGTGACTCTTAAATACCCAGCTCTCTCTCTAGATGATATTTGGAGGAATGAATGACTAACTTTCTATTTATATGACCAAATTAACTGCAACCTCTTCAACTTTACTGCTGTCCTCCACAAAA
>BRYF01000005.1:17725000-17730000 GCA_030159135.1 Actinidia polygama
AAAAGTCACCAGCGACCATCAAAAGGCGGTTGCCAAAGAAGTCACTAGTGATCGATGACAGCCCGAAAAAAAAATTCAATGGCTGCCAGGCATTAGGAGTGGTCGCCGAACTTGGTGGGAATATAGTGAGAAATAAAGAGAGCGTGTAGAAAATAACAAGGTTATTTTTTATCCAATTTAATCAAATAGAATTTTAACAGCCATTTTGTAGTTAAAATTTACAAAATAATTAAATTTGAAGTACTTTTCCATTTATTTTTCTATTTTCTATCCCAACTTGATAATCCAACTATAGCGTTAGGCTAAGATGAAACAGCCACAGCACATAAGGGGCACCTGATATTCTTCAAGTAACAGTTCTCGAATTTTCGTTTTTTGGAAATTGTACCCACAAACCCCTCAAAATTCTCCTAACTGCGTCTAGTTTTTCAGACACCAAATTCTAAAAATTGAACCTTTATTTTCCGACTTATACTCACAGAAAAACAAGCTAGAAAACCTTTAAAAATGCCAAGTTACATGCCGTTGCCAAGTGCCACCAACGAGAAATCCTCACCTCTCGGTTCCTGTAGTTTGACCAAAGTTTCAATTCAAATATTTAGAGCCTTGTAAATTCAATGTAAATCCCGCCAACACCCATTAAGACTTTTGACAGATAATAATCACGCCATGCTGATAGGCATTTTTTAGTGGATAATGTTATTACTGTTGGTACTTTTAATCGCGTGTACGGTGCTCGCTATCTATCCAAATTGTTAGCAAGTATTGACCGGGGAAACATATATTGACTAAATTTAAACATTTATTTTCTAATTGTTCAAATTAAAACTATAATGACTAAAATTTTCAATTTGGTCAAACTACAGGGACCCAAAGTAAACTTTACCCTCTTTAAAACTCCCTTCCCCACTCGACAACCTCCGCTGAAGCCTCCCAATTCACCACCACGAAACCAAAATCAAATCAAAAAAAGCCCCCAACGTGAAGGTTCTAGGCTCCGGCGAGAAGACGGTGGTCCTGGTCCACGGGTTTGGGACCGACCAGTCAGTGTGGCGGCACTTGGTGCCGCACCTCCTCGACGACTACTGCGTCATGCTCTTCGATAACATGGGAGCGGAGACCACAACCCCGGACTGTATTGACTTCGAGCGGTACGCGACGCTTGAAGGGTACGAGCTCGATGTGCTGGCGATACTGGTGGAGCTGCGGGTGGAGTCGTGCGTGTTCGTCGGGTATTCACTGTCGACCATGGCCGGTGCGCTCGCTTCCATGATTCGGCCTGACCTGTTTCATAAGCTCGTCATGGTCACCACTTCCCCCAGGTACGTAGTTCGGATGGAGAATACACTATACGAATTTAGAACTAGATTTTTTTTTCTCACATTAAAATAAATTATTTAGATTCACTTGACATGAAAATCAAATTACCAAAGTAATTATAAAATATTATTTAAAATTTAAAAAACTTTTATTAGTCCAATTAAAAAATAATAGGGTTTTCTCTTTTGAGTACACTAAACCTCCTCGACCAATGACCCTTTTCACTTAACCCGCCTATAAGTACTATAAAAATCAACACTAAACCATCTTCAACGTTTGGTCACTTAATTCGGAATCTAGGGTGTTGTTTCGCTATTAAATATAGAAATATAACAAAAATATACATGCTTTATCAATTCTTAAGTTGCATCAGTTTATACGAAATTTTGTCTCGACTTTAATCGACTCATGCTAATGAACTATGAGATTGGTCTCTGTATACATTGAACCTTTAGTCAAATACAGATACCGAGCTATTAAAAAATTATGTTATTGTAAAAGATGACCACTAGAAGTACTAGGACAGACGTGGCCTGTTAGGGGTTTTGATGATGCCACCACTTTGTTCTGGGGGCCCAAAGGCCGAAGCCAACTGCCTCGGCCCACAAAAATGTTTCTAAAAGTGGGTGTCTTATTCCTTAACAGGACGTGATGCGCGTGCAATTCGAAGTATATAAAGTATGAGAAAATAACCTCTTGCCACTTTAAAAATTGATAATTATCGGTAATTCCATGCTTATCTCTAAGTAGTTTTTACTTATTTTACTCTTTTACCCTGCAGGGAAATTCAAAATGAAAACTGTAAAGTGGTTATTTTTGTTTTCTTAGAGGGATAATTTTGGTATGCAAAAGTCTAGTTGGTCACACCAAAAGTCTGGCGGAGAGACATAGGATTTAGTGGGATCAATTGATCCTACTAAAAAAAATTATACTGTTAGTCATTGTATAATTTTAACTCCACAAAAATTACTAATTTACCCATACAATATATCATGAATATAATTTTGATCTTACAAAAAATTATTTTAACCATACTGAAACTATTTTTTGGCTCCGCCTCTGGGTATTGCCTTATTATAATAATACAAGTTTTAAAAAATTAAATTACTTTCTGAATTGATTAGCTATGTTACCCCGATGAATAAGTTTGATTATTCAAGTTTAATTACGATTTTTACAGTTAAAAAAGTCAGAAGAGTAATGTTTTTAAGTTTAAGCTTTCTGACATTTTTTAATAATTACTAATTTCTGAATATTTATCGGCTTAAATTCTTGTAATTATTTTTTTCTCGAAGTTTATTTTTCTCGGTAAATTAGTTATTTTTTTGTCCTGACTGATTTATTTTTAAAATTTGAACAAAAAAATTATATTTTCAAATTCCTATCGACAAATAGAACCGAAAACTATAAATTTTTAATTAAATAATAAAAAAAATAGAGGTTATAATAGCTATTTGATGGACACAACCAACAACTAGCCACTCGAGCATTTTGGGCAAGTAAAGTATTTTGTGATTGATGTCAGCGAGATCCCTTTAACGAATCAGACGTCCACTTAATAGGGGCAAGTGTTGCACATATATTAACCTCAGGGAGGGGATAATAATTTTCAGTACTTTGGAGAGGGGAGTGACTGAATTGGAAACCTCATGGGAATCTTGTGCAATTTACCCTAATTTTTAAAGGTTCTTAATGTGATTTTATAGACCCCGATATATTAGAATAGATTGAATCAATGTTTGAAACTTCAAGTCTGCAGAATTAATATAAGAAAAAACAGAATTGGGTTAATTATATGATTAGTAATGAATGTCCTATGATTCCTTTCTTTTGGAACCGATATTTATATAGTTTGTACATATTTTTGGGTTTTGTCTTTTGAATTTTCTCTTGTGCTTACTATTTATGAGAATTGTCTTTATTGATAAGCATTTTTAACTTTTTCTTAAAATTGTGGGGCACTTTAACTAGTAAATTATAAGAAATTACTAATCTCTATAACTCTAATGAAAATTTCGGAGCCTTCCAAAATCGAGAGCCTAAAGCGGTTACTTCGTTGGTCTTAATATTAAATCGCCACTGATACCGGTATACGGTATCGGCCAAAAACCCTTTAATACTTTAAGTTAGCGAACTTGAAAAACTTGGAAGAGAGAAAGTAGATTTAGGATTTTTGCGAGAATGTGATTATTCTTTTGTCTTCATCGTTTGCGATATCGGTACGGTATCGGCAAAAGACCCTAAATGTATTGGGCTTCCTTTTCATTTGTTATTTAAACCCAATAAGATGATTGGATTTTATTCTTTATGGGCTGACCCAATATCATATACATTTCAATTTATTTTACTTTTTTTTTCTTTTTGCTCAGTTAGTGTCATTTCAAATCAATATCTCCTAAAAGTCAAATAATTGATAGCAAGAAGTTTAGCTAATAATAATACAACTACAACTACCATTGTCACGGGCCACCAAATTGTCATTGTCACCTTTCTATCAAAATCAACACTAGACACCACATCATTCATGCTACTAGATACCAATTTTTATGCTAATATTTGAAGGTAGATAATATATAAAAAAAACTCTCGATACAATATTGGGTCTCTCAACCCTACCTAATCTTGATTAAAAGGTCGAGAAAGCGAAAGGAATAACTTAAGTAGATCGAATTTCAAATATTAGAGAACCACCAATCCATACTCGACGATCATTTCATCTCTATCGCCAAAATGTCACTACCACGCGGTGGACTATTTGGTTTGCTTGTATCACTATCATTCATATTGTTTGTACTATTATTTGGGTTGTGTTAATAAATATGCTAAGCTTAATTTGTTAACAATCTTCAATTAGGGTCGGTCCTTAGTTTTTGGGGGCGAGGCGAGCTCGTAATATGGGGTCTCTTTATATTTTTAGATAAATTTTAAGAAGATATACATAAACTTCAAAAAACTAGAAAGTACAGTATGGATTATTTTGTATTTTACTCCTTTGAGTGCAATATATAGAAATGATTAGATGGTTTACACTGATATAGTTCAAAAATTATATAATTTAAATTAAAAAACTAAGCTGACATAGCAATCGAAACAGAGACCTAACGGGTAGTAGTCACCAACAAGCTGACATAGCAACCAGTTCGCACATTGAGGTTTTGTTGTACAATTTTTGTAATTTTATATATTTATATAAATTTTAATATATAGAGAGGGGCCCTAATTTTTTACAAAAATCCGAAGGCCTAGGCACTGCCTTGCTCGCCTATACTTAGGGCTGACCCTGTCTTCAATCTTCGTGAAGAGTACATACTACAAAGAATATTTAATAATTTTGAATTTTACTAATTAATATTTTTAAAATACTCTTTAAACAGGTTTTATTATTTAATGATACTCAACAACACAACATACTTTTTTTTTTTATTTTCAAATTTTAACAACTTCAAATATATTTAGAACACAAGGGATGTGAGGTGAATCCTAAATGGAATTTAGACTCCACTTTTATTTTTTAGGTACTTTTTAATAGTTTAATTATCGAAACATTTCTTTATCGTATATAGTTGCTTGAATTTACTGTTTAACTATACGTAATCGAGATAATTAATTATATATTGTATAAATTTTGATGTGGGATGAAATATTCACCAAGTCAAGTACATCGCCTCTGCATTTACCTC
>BRYF01000005.1:17735000-17740000 GCA_030159135.1 Actinidia polygama
TAATTTTTTTTTTCTTTTCCTATCTGCTTTGATTTGCAGAGTGGAGCAGAAAAGTTGAAGTCTGTGAAGATGGTGGGAAGCTTCGTAATGGGATGGGCTGTCTTCAGTTGGCTCTTCTGAAGATAGATTGGATACCAGTTGCTCCATCTCTCTCTCTCTCTCTCTCTCATTTTTTTTAATTAATTAATCTTTGTCCCCATGTTTAATTAGTCGTCATGTTCTCCTATTTAATGCCATTTGTTCTTTGTATTAAAATTGTTGTTCGTTGGCTTGATTTGGATTTTCTGGGGATTTATTTACCACATTGGCTTTGTAAAATTCGGAGTTTGAGGGGGTAATTTAGTAACTTTTCTGTTGACTAACTTCTTTCCTTTCCAGTTTGGATCCTATGCGCCCACCGACATTTTATTGCCTTTTTGCTGGGTGATTCTATTTGGACCCAAATGTTTTGATAAATGTCATTACCCTCCCTTAAAGTTTCTCACAAATGCTTTCACCTGCACTATATTTTTTTAAATAGTATTTGGATATCATTTAATTTTAAAACTATTATCAAAATTTTCCCTTGAGCTAATTTATTAGCAAAAATGACAAGGTTGGGTTATTTTTGAACTTTCATATTTTTTTCTCATGAATTTATTTTTTTGGATGACAAAAAATTAATTTTTAAGTATGCTTTGATTACGAATACTTAAAAAATAAACAATTTAAATTATTTTTTTTAAAAGATCATATTGATAAAAATAAAAAAATAGTGTAATTTATAAATAATAATAATATTTGAGAAAAAAGAATATTTATTCATTTTAATTGGTGTATTAAAAAAATAAATTTAAAATTCTTAAAATTAAGGGCAATCTTTTTTTTATTTTTGTCAAAAAAATGAAAATCAAGTAAAAAATATCAGTATTATTTTAAAAATTATAGAGGAGTTTATGTAATTATTAAAAACTTTAAGGGAGGTTGGTGAAATTCACCCTAAATCTTTTTGCATTTGTTTTTTTTATTATTAATCACATAGTATCCAAGACAGACCTTTTGAGCCCACCCATACTAATCTTGCAAAGAGACAAAAGTGAAGTAGGTGTGAAAAAAAGTAGGGGCCCCTATGATATAGGTTATGTGCGAATTATTCCCTATTGTTTACTCCTAGCCTTCTCCACCACCACCGCTACCCTCCCTCCGGCCAACGTCATTAAATTGCATATATACATTCATATATGTATAATAGACTTTATATAAGCAACACAAAATATTTTTTTGGGTTGAAATTGAACCAACTAAGTTTCTTATAATTAATCTTGAATCTCATTTCATGATAATATTAGATTGCTTACCGTCATTAGATTCCCAAATGGCATTTAAAATGAGCAAAATAAAACATTTTCCTAGTTTTTTAGATTATGCTCTTGAAAAAATATAAATATAAATTTTATTTTCTCTCTCCCCCTCTCTCTCTCTCTCACTAAATATTAACTTTGTCATAAACTGTCTTTTGTAGTCTATTGAAAAACACATGTAGGAAGGAGAAGAAATTAATATTGATATATATATATATATATATATATATATATATATATATATATAGTCACACACACGCACACACAGCTAAGTGTGTGAGAGATTTTGGCGATACTTCTATGATGTGGATTTAGCGCACTAACGCTCCGTTTGGCACTAGTTTTTTTTGTTTAAAATAAGCAAAAAAATCAATCAGAGTTGACTTTTTTGCTTACATGTTTTTGTTTTTTTACTTAGTTTTAACTAAAGTAAAGCCACAAAAATAAAAAAGCCAAAAAAAACTTGACTTTTAAGCATTACCGAACGGAGCCTAAGTTGGAGGAAGAAACCAGAGATTCAAGATTATCCACGTATTCCTTACACATTTTTTTTATACAATGTAAGATGGTGTCACTGTTATCCCAATATTTATTCCCTCCACCCAATAGCTTCCCCCACACGTGGGACAACCAATGTTGATGGCCCCTAACTTAGTACCGTTAGTTGGGACAGTCAAGCCCGAAGCCTACCTTTGAGGCCAGAGCTTGGCCGGAGTTATTAGGGTAAGTTAGTAATTTTGAAGAAACACCATTTTTGGGATTAAAACAGCGTATTTCAAGATTTTTGGATTTATTTTGATAATTCAAATCGATCATATTATAGACTTCATCGTAAAGATCTATATTGCAAAAAATCATGTTGGTCGTATATAAATAAATATTTGTTCATTAGTAATGTTGATCGACTATTGATTTGTATCCGATCATCATAATTTTTTACAATATTGATCTTCGCGATATAGTCTACAATATGACGATTTATATCATTAAAATAAGCCCAAAATGGAGCTCAAAAATCTTGAATTGCACCGATACAATCCAAAAATGAGCCGTAAATAAGTTGTGTCCATTTAAAAAAAATGATAATATCCAAAAAATATTATCAAATACATGCAAAAACATATACTTCCTCCATCTCATATTATTAGTCATTTTTTCATTTTGTAATGCCCCCAAAAGTAATTTTTTTTATAAAGTTACCACTTTTTTCTAAATTCTCCCAATTTTCAAGTCCAAATTCGCAATTCTAAACAGAGCAGTCTTAATTGAGCTAAACCTTAGTAATGGCAATCCAGGCTTTGAAATTAACTTTCCTTTTTGTTGTTGATTGGGTACTTTAATCCAAGGGTGAATTACACTGACTTCCCCTGAGGTTTGCCTTTAATACACAAAATATCCTGATGTTTGAAAAATTACAATGACTCCCTGAGATTTGAGAGAATATCCTCCCAACCCCCGACACCACCTCTCTCCCTTGTCTCCTTAAGAAATTACCAAAATACCCCCCACACTCTCTCTCTCTCTTTTGAGTTTTTTGTATTTATTTTATTTTATTCATTTTTTTATTCTGTTTCTTTTTTTACTATTAATTTCTTTTAGTTTTTTTCCGGTTATTTTTTTATTTTTTTCATTATTTAAAAAATAAAGGGTATTAAAAGAAAAAAGTAACAAAAAAAATAAATTTTTAGTGGTAGATTTTGGAAGACATTATTATAATCTTTTCTTATTAAAAAATAAATCCTTTTAACAAAAAAAATAATCCCCTTTTAAATCCTTTTAAAATGATTTATCAAAAGATTATAATCCTTTTAAAATTCTTTTTTTTATCAAAACTGATATAAAATAAAATAAAATAATAAAAAATTTTGTTTTATTATTATTTTTTATAAAATCATTTATAAAACTGTTATTTTACTGATATAAGTAAAATATGAAAAAATAATATTTTTTTAATAGTAAAATAAATCCTATTTAAATTAGAGAATCCAAAAAAATTGGAAAAAACCTGTTATTTTACTATTATTTTACAAAAAAAAAATAATAGTAAAAAAATAACAAATAGGGGATTCTATTATTAGTAAAAGAAACAAAAAGGAAATTCTATAAAACAAAAAAATATGTTTTCACCATACCAACCTTTTATTATTTTTTTTGTTTTAAAAGTAATAAAAAGGGAATTCTATAAAATAAAAAACTATTATTTTACTATTATTTTACAAAAAAAAACAGGATTTATTTTACTATTATTTTATATTAAAAAATAAAATAAATACAAAAAACTCAAAAAAGAGAGAAAGAGAGAGAGAGGGAGAGAGAGACAAAGTGGAGGGATGAGAGAGAATGGGCATTTTGGTAATTTCGTAAGAAGACAAGGGAGAGAGGTTGTGTCAGGCGGGTGAAAGAATATTCTCTCAAACTTCAGGGGAGGTCAGTGTAATATTTCAAACATCAGTGGTGCTTTGGATATTAAAGGCAAATCTCAAGAGAGGTCAGTATAATTCACCCTTAATCCAATTATGTATGCAATAGTGACAGGCACGTACCCACTTTGGGGTGTGTTATTTTTTTCCTTTCACAAAATAAGTGGGACATGCCCTAATTAGGGTTTTTACGTTTTTTTAAAATCCATAATTAGGGTGAGTCTTACTTATTTGTGAGAGGGCAAAGTGAGTGTATCTTGTACACACCCACTTTTTGGTGTGTACCAGTCATTATTCTTATGTATAAAATGGTCTTGCTTATGGTAGTAGTTAAGGAGTACAAAATGATAAAAAAAATTTAATTTTCGATGCATATTTCACAATTTTTAATATACTTATACATATTTTTATACATTTTTTATACTTTTTTTCATATTTTTTTATATACTATCAACTGTCCTAAGATCGATTTATAGCATTTCCCATGATTAAAACGTAGATAACCCATGGCCATGGGTGATGGGTGTGAAATAGAAACGTTAGGTATGACGCCACTTTTTGCCAGCCGCCTTGTCTTCTTGAATCTTTATTACATTTTATTATAGTAATGCTTATCCATTTAACATGTGGATCTTTTTATTTTAAAGGTAAATTACACTTACCTCTTTTAAGAATTAGGTGAAATGCACTATGCCCCATGGTATTGGAATGTTACACTAACTAGTAAATTTCTACTTTTATACTAATATTTTTTAATTTAGAACTCAAATCCAACTTCAACGACAATGGTAAAAATGCCCTTATCGAAGATTTTTACCTTTTTTCCACCCTAAATCTAAATAAAATCACTCATTCTTCTTGATAATATTACCGCCGCACCAATAAAATTCCTATCAATTGCCACTTGCTATAGTAGGAGTCACTATATTCCCCGTGCTCAAATCTCCTACCATTACTTCCACCGCCGTCTTCCTTCCTCCATTCCTCTCACACTACACTTTCCCATCTCTCTTCTCTTTCATTTTCCACATCTACTCCACAAAAAATGCCGCCTCTATCTCTACCACTCCTCCCCCTCTCAACTCACCTCACTGTTGCAATCGCCCTTCATCTCACCTTACTTGATGGCAACTCGCCCAAACAGTCGTCTTGGTGCTCAGATAAGCACCTCCACAACTCTCTTATGTTTTGAGAGAGACCGTAAATTTTACAAAGACAAAACTATATTTGCACTACCTTT
>BRYF01000005.1:17822500-17825000 GCA_030159135.1 Actinidia polygama
AGGCAAAGTATCGTGATGAAGCATGTTGGTCTGGAATCAATTTGATTAATTAGTTGTACAACATTTTTCTTATAATGGCTCATCTGGCTCACAAGAGAAACAAATATGATCAGAACTCTGTAGTGTTCTTCTTTACAAATTTATCATTGACTCATCTTTATAATTCAAACAGTTGAATTTGTAGAGTCCGTTAAGCATATAAATCATATAAAAAATCAAGTCAATCGGATATCAGTAACTACATGAATTTGTCTTATAGTTTATCTAAAAAGTTATATTTTCCATTTATTTTTTTAAACATGTGCCCAGATCATGAGGGTACTAATGTCCAATAATTAATCTAATTTCTCAATGGTTTGAAAAATAGACCACAAGTGGGCCATCACCTCCTCCTCCTCCTGGAAAATGCTATGGGTACAACCATATAGCACCCCAAATGCACACCATATGAGGTGTTGCATTTGGATTGGTTGGGTGTAAGGTGAAAGGGCAAGGTGGACCCCACACTCAGCCAACCCAAATGCAACACCTCATGTAGTGTGCATTTGGGGTGCTATATGATTGTACCCATAGCACTACCCTCCTCCTCCTCCTCCAATTGATGCCAGTTCAAATTTTGAATTAGGGGCCTTAAGTGTTTTTAGGGTGGCAAGATGGAAAACTGTTGGGTTCTTTTAGAATTTCTCCATCAAGTTCACATCTTGCCAATTACGTTGTTTATTTTTATTTTTTTGATCTATATTGAGAGGCTGAGGAGTAGGTTGAGCCTTTGTACTCTTTAAAACTCTATCGTGCATTTCTCTCATATATACTTAAAAGTAAATAAAAAGTTAAGATTGAGATAGTTGCGAATTTTTCCGAGTTTGGCAACCTAAACTAAAGAAAACAATTATTTTGTTCCCATACATTTTATGTATATATACTTCATAACTATTACTCCATCGCCTTCGAATGGCTGGCATTGTCTGTTAAGCAACTATCGCCTTCGAATCGTCCTCCTCGACATCAAATCGATCAGCAAACTTTTCAGAACTAAACAATTTTGGAATTTTGGACAATTCCTGTTCTCCAATGGTATTTTTAGCTTAAGCACATATACAAACAAGGTGCCTCTATACAAATTAGAATATGGAAGGACATGAGATATATTCATATAGGTTGTACCACTCGATTGTTAGGGACAAATTAGGCGTGGTCCCTGTGGAGGTACAAGCTTGCACAGAGCCTAGATCCCTCTAGGTTTGCCCTTAAATCACAACAAGTTCAAAAAGAACAAACTAGTGCATAACCAGTGGTACATATAAGGTCCATAGATAGCTGCTGACCCAATGAATTAGGGTTATAAAGATCAGGACCAATGGTGGAGCCAATTGAGGACCAGGAGAGGCACGGGCCCTTATTGTTATTTTGATAAATTACGCAATTTAAACTTGTTTACTCAATTTTGATAAATTGTGATTAAATTATTTAACAAATAATTTGTCACGTAGTTTAAAATAGTTTAAAAAATGATTGCTTGAAACAACAAGATCGTCCACACACTTTATTTATTTATTTTTGATTGGCAAAAGAGATTTATTAATATTTTTCTGAAATGCAACATTACACACATTGCATGTAGTTTATAAAATATTAATGACTAATTTACAGGTTGTAGTAGGTAATTATGTATTTGAAATGATAAATGTATACATAGGGAAACATTAACATAACTACATATAGATGCACTCTATTAAGTTAAACACCCCCACCCCCATCAAAACTAGAGAGAGAGAGAGAGAGAGAGAGAGAGAGATAAACGAAAGAAGAAAAGAAAAGGCGATTTTCGTTAATGAATATCAGCATAAATATTTGACAGGAAAGTTCACATGTATAGGGTTGTCTGGTTATTTTTGTTAAGCATTTAAGTTTCTATATTCCATGCACTTCTTTGATTTCCTTTCACTCTATGCTTAATTATTGATCTTTACACCACTTCTTGTGGTTGAACAAATTAGGATACAAAATCTTTTGTATCCTAATTAAGATAGCGATTGTCGATGTGTTAAAAGGTGGGCTCATGTATTTAAAGTTGATTTTTAGTCTCCATTTATAAGTGAAACGTTACACTATATCAGCTCGACCATGGAGTATACATAACTGTTTCATAAAATACTTTCTCATGGTAGAAAGGTCTTGAAAATTGATGAAAGACAATTTTTGCTTTCACTTAAGTTTGTCCCTCATCATTTTGCAGATTTCAACCAAAAAAACAAAATATAGAAGGAAACAAAAAAAAAGAGGAAAAAACCCTGTGAAAATAGCAGTGGAAACAAGGCAAGCCATGTGACGTGAGAGATGAGTTGATATCTCATGTCTACCAGGGGCTCCTTGGTCTTTGTCAAAAGAGACTTGTAGTTGGAAACAATTGTAGCAAATAGACAATACAACGTAACAACAGTGAATAACATTGCTAGGCAGAATAACATTGTATGTTAAAATTGTTTAAATAAAAGCAGAA
>BRYF01000005.1:17850000-17852500 GCA_030159135.1 Actinidia polygama
ATCAGTTCTAGACTTCGGTTCTCGGGTTGGTTTTCTTGGGTCGATTTTCGGTTGTTGGTTGGGTTCTCGGGGCGGTTCTCGGTTCGGGTCGATTTTGAACAAAATAATTTGTAGACACAAGAACCGACTCGACTCAGTCGGGTTCGGAATTTTTAGACCTCGAACCGAACCGCGGGCATGGTAGAATCGAACCAACCCCACCCAATGAGGTCAGTTCGGTTCGGTTCTCGGGTCCAACGGGTATTTTTCCCACCCCTACTAAAAACCACTACCGGTAGTGATAAATTTGTATATTTTTTTTGGTTGGGCCTTAAAAATTTGAGGGAGGTCTAAAGTCTGGACTGAATTAGCTTTAGCCCAGGGCCGGTTCTGAACATAGTGTGTGTTGTTTACGCATAATTTCTTATAGATATTGTATAGATGTATGTATAAGTTTACAATAATAATAAATCTGAGTATGCTGATCTTAATTATTTATTTTTGCAGTATGATTTATTTGTGAAAATTACGATGGTTCTAAATCCTGAATTTATAATAACTACATAACAATATTGTGACTATTTTACACTTTGCACTAACAAGCCATATATGTAGATTTATGTACAACAAATTTTTATGCGTGATGATGTCATTAATGTGTGATTCATGGAACTAAGAATGTTCGTAGAGTTTTTCATAGGAGACCTTCCATCGTTTATGATGTTTTTTTCCTCTTTTAGAGGGATTATTGGAATGCTGTTATGGTTCTTCTTACCATTAATAAAATTTTCCTATCATTTGAAGAAAAAAAAAGAAAGATATAACAGTGAGATGATAGAGCAACTTTGGGGCTTTTATGCAATATCGAATCTCATGAAGGCCAAATGTTCTAAACATTTCACCATTGTTAACTTTGGGGTTCCGAAATTAATCAAGATGTGCCCAAGTAAGCCCAGATACACTGTTATAAAAAAGAAAAAAGAATAAAGAAATTATTCACTTTGAAAAAGGACATAAAATTAGTGTATAGGTTCCGTTTGACATCAGTTTTTTTTTGATTTTTTGGCTTAAAATAAGTAAAAATATCAATCAGAGTTAGTTTTTTTGCTTTTTTATTTTTGTTTTTTTGCTTAGTTTTGACTAAAGTAAAGCCACAAAATCAAAAAAAATCAAAAAATCTTAGATTTTTTTATAGCAAACTTAAAAAAAATTTGGCTTTTAAGCATTACCATGAAGCCAATAATTAGGAAATTAGATTCACCAGCATAATGACAAACTATTGCTTTCCAAATGAATTGGTGATGGGCTCACCATGTGAAACGCCCAGATTCATGTCCCAGGCAAATGGCAGCTCTATTATAGGGAAAAAAATTAAGGGGAAATTACAAAAAATAGACCATGGTTTGATCTTGATAAAATATTAAACCCTCTAGTTTTAATTATAATAAATTGAATTCATAAATTTTAATAATATTACAATTAAAGCTATATGTTAATATATGTCCACCTAGAGTTGATAGAACTTAATTGAATTCTGCTAAAAAATTTGAAAAATAACATCATTCAACGTTTCCGCCTTTTAAAGCTCTAATCGGTCAAACTAAGGTTTATTTCCAATCAAATTTTAATCGATCAAACTAACGTTTATTTTCAATTAAATTTCATGTAAATTTATACCCCTTTCCAAAGTTTTTCTTGAAAATAAGCTCTAATGGGATCAATTATGGCTTTTAAAGGAAAAAAATATCAAACGATATTGTTTCCCAAACTTTTTGATAGAAACCAGTTTGTTTCGTCAATCTTATGTAAACGGAGACTGATAAATAACTTTAATTATAAACGAATAAAAATTATAGGGTTCAATTTGTTACGATCAAAACTATTAAGTTTAATTTGTTACATAAGTCAAATCTTGTTTTTTTCCTTCTAAAGTCCCCTAAAAATAAACATAGGATATGGTCTCCTACAATAATGATAGACTGTTACCTAAATTTTAGAGCACACCACACCTTGCCAATGCTAGCTTTTGGTTATTGCCTCTTGTGCTAGATCCGTATTTTTTTTTTTTGAATAATTTGGTATCGGCTTAAGAATCGACTAATTCGAAGGACTAGTTCTACCGTCCACTAGTATAGAACTAATTAAATTTAGAGCAAAACTCTGGTTCAACTCAAAAATTGATATAAAACTTAAAGCCTAGAATTTGAGAACTCGTCATATACGCTTGGACGCCCTCAAATAGTATATACCTCTTGAAGTAAAACATTTGTGCGTGTTGAATTTCATTCTCTCTAACTTGCTACTGTACTTGAAAAAAAAAATTGATTCACTTTCAGAATTTTGTTCACCAAATGGGGTGAACTTTCAAAGTTTGAGCTCCTCTTACAACTTTAGAATGATCATATACTATGGATTTTGTTGAATATACAAAATGCTGAACTTTCAAACTTGTGTAAAGGGTTTGAGCATTCAAGTAATTTTGCGTAGAATGATCAACTTAAGCATTCACGTGCGACACATG
>BRYF01000005.1:17870000-17872500 GCA_030159135.1 Actinidia polygama
AAACTTGAAAGAGTAAAACTGAAATTGACCCATTATAGATGTGAAAGGTTTTAAGAAGAAAGACTAGATAACAATAGGGTTGTTCATTGGTCGGATTGGATTGGGTTTGGGGTCACCCGACATCCGATCTGAACTGGTCGGATTGGGGTCGAATTGGGTGAAAATAGTGAATTTTAGTGTAATATTTTGTCAGGTTGGTTGTTTGGGTTAGTCGATTAAATGACCAAACACCCGAACCGAATGTGATCGGGTCAATTGAAATCCACCCGTTATTCACCCGTATAGTGGACGGGTTTGGTCGGATTCGGGTCAGATTGGTTCAGTTCAGTCGGGTTGACGGATGGATCAGATATTTGCACAAGATAACAATCAGCACAGTAAATCTAGAAGATCGCGATCCTTAATGTCCCCTGCTGCGTGACAAATATGAGAAAATAGATGGAGAACAAAGACTTCACCAAGTACCTCATTCTACTTAATAGGATCATAAGAATATATATATATATATATAAGATTACTAATATAATAGACGTCACGAAGTACCTCATTCTACTTGATATGACATAAGAATATATATATATATATATATATATATATATATATATATATATTATATTAGTAATTATCCGTGTTTACGGGTACTATGCAAAAAAAAAGATCACCTCTTAAGTGTACTCGTTACAATTTTATAACATAAAAAATAGATAAGATATACACATGTCAGATAAAAGATACATTGCATATATATACGAACATGTACATTGCTAAAAAATGATGAACAAATTAAAAAATATAATAATTTTAAAAAAATATTGTTAGTTTGGAAGAATTAAAGAGGAAATAAATGAGTGTTTTAGTTTTTTGAGTGTGAGTCCCACTAAAAAAATAATTCAATGGGCAAAAATATGTTCAACTTTATTAAATCCTTTGAGATAATTAATCTATCAAAGTTTTATTAAATTTATAAGTTTATGGGCCTATAAATTTTATAAGCTCAGGTTTTCTAATTTAATATGAAACCAAATTATGAACCTTTTATCTTTGGCTTTTTAAATAAAAAAAAATATATATATTATTTGCATTTTTGAAAATAAATTACTTTTTTACAAAAGAATGTTTTCTATAACCACCACTCGTTGCCACTGTCATCACCGCTCATAACAATGAAATTATACTATTTGTTGCTTTGAACAATAAAATTATTTTTTAAATTTTATTTTACTATTTTCTAACACTACTACCTCTATTGTCATAGTTACCGCTGCCACCCCAAAGAATAAAATTATATTATTTGTTTTTTTAAATAATACAATTTTATTATTTAAAATTAAAATATTTTTGTAAGTATGAAACATCATTCCGAATTAAAAAAATAATAAAAACAGACATACAGACATACATTTTACAGCCTATAGTATTTTTCCCTTAAAAAATTATTTTACTAAATTCACTAAAAAAATGCAGAAAAAATTACATACGAAACCCGCAGATTTTGATAAAGGAGAATAAATTAAATCCTATAAATTTATTTATAATAAATTAAATTTTATAATTTTAATTCGGTAATAATTTAAATTATTTGTTAGTCTTGGTCAACCTAGGTCTAACGGAACCAACTGATTCTTACAAACAACGCATGAAAACGACGACTTCATATATGGCCATCTCCCTTTAAAGGCTAATTGAACCAATTAACAATAAAAATTACAGAAATTTGGACTTTACATTTGTATTAAAAAGATTAAATTTGTATTATAATTCTATGCCATTGCATTAGTTTCGTTAAATTTAGGTGAACGAAAATTAATGAATAATTTAAATTGTTATCAGATTAAAACTATAAAATTTAATTTATTACAATTAAAAATATATAATTTATTTTATTCGCATGATGAAACCCTATGATTTTCTATGTAATTTTTCCAAAAATGTAAAACAAAGCAAAAACACTTGCATCATCCCACTTTACCCTGTATATAAATAGACACACACAGACACTGTGAATTACAGTATCTAATCAGTCTTCGTTTCAAAAATCAATCGGCGGGGCGAGGCGAGCCATGGAAATTGTTTTTCCGTACATAACCGTCTCTGTTTTTCTCGTCTTCATTACTTTCAAGTTCCTATCAAAAGCAAGAACAAATCGCCGCCGCAACCTCCCTCCGAGCCCACCGGCTCTCCCGGTCATCGGACACCTCCACCACCTCAAGCAACCCCTCCACCGAACCCTACAAACCTTCTCCCAAAAACTCGGCTCCGTCTTCTCCCTCCGGTTCGGCTCTCTCCTTGTCGTGGTGGTGTCGTCGCCGTCCGCGGCCGAGGAGTGCTTCACCAAGAACGACGTCGTCCTGGCCAACCGCCCTCGCCTCACCATCGGCAAGTACTTTGGCTACAACTACTCAACCGTCAGCACCTCCCCCTACGGCGACCACTGGCGCAACCTCCGCCGCCTCATGGCCCTCGAGATCTTCTCCACAAACCGCCTCAATCACTTCCTATC
>BRYF01000005.1:17915000-17917500 GCA_030159135.1 Actinidia polygama
CCATTGCCAGTAACTTTTTATTTAGGCTACTAATTATGGTTAGCTGAAAGGATCTTTAGTTGTGTTGCAGGCAGAGGTCGTATTATGGTGGGTGACGGTATCAATGATGCTCCAGCTGCTGCTACTGTTGGCATTGTGCTAGCCCAACGTGCTAGTGGTGCTGCTATAGCTGTGGCAAATGGGCTGTTGCTGCAGGACAATATTTCGGATGTTAACTTTTGTATCGCTAAATCTCGTCAAACTTCCCTGGTATTTAATGTCCTCTTTATTCTCAACCTTCCTTTTTTGCTTTGTTTTTCTGGTACATAGGTTTTTATCTGCTGTTTTTATCTGCCATGTCCATGGTTCTTGGTCTTACCTACCTTTTATTGTAGGCCAAACAAAATGTTGCCCTTGCCTTGTCTAGCATTCTTTTGGCCTCTCTTACATCAGTTTTGGGGTTTCTACCGCTATGAATAAATTAACTTCTTACTTTCCAGACTTCTTTTTTTATTATTTCTTTATGCATGCTTGTTGTGATGGCAATTACACTGGTTGGAAACATTTCTTTCAAAACCTCCCTCCCTCTCTCTCTCTCTCTCTCTCTCTCTCTGTTATGTATGTCTACTGTGATAGTGAGGGATCCACTGGTTAAACCTTGGCCTACAAACCTTGAGGTTGTGGGGTTGCTAAGGATATTCACTTTGTGCATATAATGCCAACGATTAGGTCTGTATCCAATTTTCCATACCCATTAATGAGTGCTAAACCGAGCATACATATTTTTTATGGATGTCTGCTTTTGATGCGAACTCGTCGGGTGAAAAACATCAGAGCTTTCCATCTATGAAAGCTTAATGGCTTCTTAACGATAATCATTTCATGTCTTGGATAAATGAGTTATTTCTAAATTAAATGATATCTTGAGGATAAATGTTATTCACTGAAAGAGTCATGACCCTACGTCTATTTCATTACTCTTGATTGTTGATACTCCTTTGGATTACTACTTTTAGAAGTGTTAGTCCAACATCGCTTACTTGAACCACCCAAGCTTAGTATATATAATTTAGAGGCTACTTACTCCACCTATTGTCAATTAGTTTTAGGTTGGACCCCGTGATCATCTCTAACATGGTATCAGATTTGGTATTGAGTGACTCTCTCGCATGGGCCAAGTTTCCGCCCGAGTCGTTTTTGTTGTCTTCGTCTTTACCTCCACGTGCATTCGGGCTGCAAGTGCAGGAGAGTGTTAGTGACACATCACTTACTTGAGCCACCCAAACTTAGTATATATAATATCAAGGATACTCCACCTATCTCTCTAAACAACTACTATCTCTTTTAGAATTTTTATCCAAACTTGCCTTTTCCAGTGAAGATATTAGTAACAAGGCAGTTCCTTTACTCTAAATGTCCGTAGACAATTTGATAATTCTCCACTTGGTTATTTCCCACTGAGGCTTCCTTTCCTCGCGATCTCTTTTTACTTGTTAAATAAACATTATCACCTACATCTACATGGATCCATAAGCAAACAGAAGAAATGTTTTCAGATAAGTGGAAAGCATTCCATGGTTCTTTATCATCTTGGTATAAAGAAATTGAAGGTGGTGTTCACGTTCAAGGAGAGTTATGATGATTCCCAGTTTGGGTTAAAACATTTTCACAAGCTCTGACAAACTAATTTCCATATTCAAGGATCACCCATGTTTCGTGTCTAAGGCCTAGAAAGCTTACATCCGATGGGTCTCTTTCAAGTAGCCACATAATTTAGGCAGTGAATCTTTCAGGAGCAACTGTTTTATCTTGAATTCCTTTCCAGTACAATCCTTGTTATTATCATTGCCAGGCATCAGCCTGGTGAAATTACTGGTGTGTACATCTATCTAGTTAGGGATGGATTTGGGTATTTTCTTTTAACTTATTTTTAAATTAGATCATGACCAATCTTTCAATTGACGTTGCTGTTGCATCAATTTTCAAGGAAATATGTTATGGCCAAATGTAGCTTTTTTCTAAGTTTGACAGTCTATGGCAAGTTAAAGCATGTGCATGTATTGTTTAGCAAAGATAAAGCTTTGTCATGGTATAGCTTGCTGAACGATGTTCTAAATTGCATATTGTTGTTAGGATTGGTAACTTCAAATTCTCGTGAAATCGGGGTTGAGATGAACTTGTCTTATACACAAGTTTTCTGATGCAACACAAAAGCCTTTCCGGAAACCGAGTTATCCAAAAAAAAATAACTCTAGGTTCTGATTATTATCCCCTGTTTTGCATTTGCGAGCAGCACGAACTAGAAATCTGCCAGTCAATTTACCCCTTTTGCCCTTGCTCTATTACTTGCTGCCGTTAGCTTAAAGTCTTGAGGTTCATCTCCTACCTGGTGAATATGCAGGTTCTTTTGCATGAAGGTGGCACTCTTCTTGTTTGTATCAATTCTATCCATGCTCGTAGTGGAAGCAGAATCTTCTGGACTTGTTTGATAAGTTAACATCTATAATTATTGCTTCAATGG
>BRYF01000005.1:17922500-17927500 GCA_030159135.1 Actinidia polygama
ACTTTAAAAATATCACAGCTCTCTGAATAGAACTTCGCATATGGCCATGATAGAACAAGTAGTTTGCAAGTCATGTCCTCTTGTTGCCTAACGAAACAAATATGAAAATTGTTTTTTTGCTAAAATTTGGTAGGATAGAAATGGAGAGAGTGTAATGCACGCTCCTCATGAAAAGTAGGGTTTATATTTCTTCTAGTATTTTCCTCGAGCGTTAATTAGTTTACGAATACTATTTCATTCTTATTGGAGATTATAGAGTTGTAACCAATTGGGTTGGTTTGGCTAGCAAGATCTCATAATTTAATATTATATAATTAAATGATCTGTTACGAAGCACCACTGATATATAGAGAGTTTAGTTTCAAGAGTCACTCACAACAATTAAACTTTTTTTATTATATTTGGATTAACACGGGTTAGTACGAATATGACAGATTAAAATAGTGACAACGATGAACACTATAAGAATACAATTAAACAAGACACGAGATATGAATGGATCAAATAGACAGTAATAAATAAATCGAACCGACATGTCGTGACCCAATTTGACCCTATGAGCTTTACAAGGAGTGGTAGAGAAAGGCTTTCTTAGTCCCCATGGTTATTATCACCCTTTAACATTTGGATCTTGTGTTTGTAGAGGTAAAAGTAAATAGATAAAGAATAATAATTATCCTATTTTTTACTGTTTTCTTTCTTATTCTTTTCCTTCACAAATTCAATATTACTTGAATCTTGAAGGAGGTTGAAGCATGGCTGCACAAGGATGAGGAGCCCATCAGCTTTGACCAAGGGAGAGAAATTGAATGAGAGAGAGAGAGAGAGAGAGAGAGAGAGAGAGAAAAGTAAGCAGGCAAGCCAGCCTGTATACCACTACCCTTTTCGCGTGTCTATAGACCTAATTTTTATTTTATTATTTTTGGAAGAAATTACGTTAATAGTACTTCAAGTATTCATTTTGTATCGCTTTGGTCTCTTATATATTAATTTTTAAAATTTTATACTCAATGTATCCAATTAGATTTTTGTGGTCCTTTGATAACTATAGTATATTTACTTCTAATTTTTTAAATTATAAAAAAGGGTTGTTAATTTTTTTATTCGTTGGTATCGACCATAAATATAAAATTCTTTTATAGCTAGTACATTATGAAATAATCACATTTATAATTACATGAGTTCGATCCAATATCGATATAACCAAAAAAACTTTAAAATTTTTTCTATAATAAAAAATAATATATAAAAAAATAAATTCAGAATTAAAAATAAATGGTTCAGATTCATTTGACCAAGTGAATCTGAACTATTTATTTTGAATTCTGATGATTTTTGTTCAAATTTTCAAACCATAACCGTATTATAATTATATACATTAGGGATGAAATTAAAAAAATTACTACATAACATATCAAAGTGTACGAGATGAATATGTTAGGACATAATAATTAAATTACACAATTTGCCATTTTCCTTCTTCTTATCAACAACATTAACACACAAAATAAAACTCTCGCAGGTGAGGTGGCGGAAGACGACAAAAGCGGTAGCCGAATCGGAGGGCGAATCATTACTGCTTTCCTGTCAGTCCAGGCTGTACACCCCTAACGGCCTCGCCCGCCCGCCCACCCACACTCGCTTTCTACCCGTACCCACACTTGCCGGTAACCCATTCCCTTTTCGAACTACCGTAACCGTCCCTCTTTTACCCGTACGGATCCATGTAACCGGTGATGCCTTTGGGGTTGGGGGAGGGACCTTTCCTCCCCACCTTCGTCCTTGCCTTTTAAAACTACTACTGGACTCCATGGAGATTAAGATTAGGACTCGTTGTTTAAACGAGAATGGTGTTAAGGACTGATTTATTGTATTTAATTAAATAAAATAAAAGGGCATTTGACGGGAATTTTTTCTTTTCTAAAATACTAGCCAAAAATTATTATAATCTCTAGTAATTTTGAATAATTATTTATTTGGCTTTTTGTAGCTTTTCTTAACTTAAAAAAATAAAATTTAATTTTTTTTAGATTATATTGAGAAATTTATTGTAATTTTTGGTATTAATTTGAATATTACCTCTTTATTTTTTACTTTTTAGTATATTTTTAGCTATTTATTAAGAATATTAGTCAGTCCAAAGCTATATAGATCGCACATAGAGAACATAAATGAGCAATGTGAGACATTCCAGCACACCATCAGGACCATAACAGTCAGACACTAGACACACAGGAAGAGAAGTCTAAATTTACTCCGTTATTACTAGTCAAACCCAGTCCATCTAACTCTTTAAAACTCAGGTGTTAAAGAGAGTGGAATATGAGTCTTATAGATCGCATATAGGGGACATAACTGGGCAATGTAAGACATTCCAACAAAGATAGTTTTAAAAAATTATAAACTTTATATATTGACTTTTTAAAGTATACAATTTTTTTTAAAACTTTCCAAAATAAGAAAATGGACCAAAGATATGAAATTAAGAGAGTAATATATATATATATATATATTTTTTGATAGTACCCCCAGTGAAGCTAATAATTTTCGGTTGGTGGGCAATAAATAGTGAAATATAATGGTATTGAAAAACTAGAGATCCGTATCCGTTTCGGTTGCTCGTACGTCGTACCTACTACATAATGCCCTGCCTGGCTTTTTTACAATGAATATTGTATTAATTGTCCGATCCAGTGGGTTGTTGCCTGATCCAGTGGGTTGTTGCCTGTTGGGTGATGTTTTCTCTTCCTTTCCATATAGTTTTTTCTTTGCCAAATGAATCATCCGGCGGGTGCAAAGATATTAAGAAACGAATCCTCCGGGTATCTTCTTTTAAACGGTAATTAAGAATCTCAATCCTTTTACTTGCAAATTGCAATATTATAATGTTATTTTTTTTATGTGGTTTTAATTTCTTTTACTGAATTTAGTATTAGCTTTTAATTTCTTCCATTATTTGAATACGACCATCACGACGACTCGACTGCTGCACCACTGCACCTTCCACTTCCACAATCCCTACAACTGCCACAACCACCGTTACTACCACCATTTGCCTCACTACTATTCCACCACCATACCACCCCCTCGACGACTCCACTATCACAATCACCACCATAATTACACTCGTGTCGCTACTGTTACTGCCACATCACTACAACCAAGTCATAACCACTTCTTTATAAATTAAAAGATAAAAAAATAAATTTTAGGTTTATCTTGTTGAATATATATAAATCAGTTTTAATTCAATACTTATATTTTTATCAAATATTTTTTTAACTTAAAACATTCAATTTTATGAAATAACACCTCTTTTTTTGGGGGGCACCATTTTTTTACTTTAACGTGAGTAAATCCAGTGAAAATGTTTGACCTTGGCAAGACAATTTACCCTAGCATGGTTGAAGATCATCATTCCCTTAACCCAGAACAGATTCCTTCCTTTACCCCTGTGAGATCATGAAGACTTTAATTGCTTTCTAGTGTAAATATCCGTATCTCTCTTCCTTTCTCTTTGAAACACAAGCCATCGACAATGGGTATAAGTAGGTTTCTATGAATAACGTACGGTATTGCTATTTGATTTCACTATGATGCCACTATTCAATATCAAGTGGGTCATACGGCTCTCAGAAACACGGAAATATTGACGGCAATGGGGGAATTTGCTCTAATTTAATATTTATTGGGCCCCTAGCTTTCTTTTTCAGGGAAAAAACACCAAAATTAAACTAAACTAAAGTGAATCTTTCAAAATCTACCTGGACAATTTAGAAAACGAGTGTTGTGTTCATATGCAAATAGAAATCATACACATAGAAACACTTATGTGTACACAAAAATAGATATTTATAAGGTTCGACAACTTGCTTACATCATCGAGTAGTACAGCAAATTCAATATATATATATAGAAAGATTTACAAATACAATACACACATTGTATCTCATTCTCTTACCGGAGCACCTACCACCTCCCTCACAATCTCTCTGACTCACTCTACATCTACACTCTCTTCCCGGCACATTGAATACAACCTACATATGAGAGTTTTATATAGGCTAGATTTGCTTAGAATCTAAAATTAAGCCAATTTCCAACAATATTGTTGTTCCCAGAAACAAACATGGAGAACTTATATTCGTGTAAAAGGACGAAATATACAATGACAGAATCTGGTCATGCTAGGGTAGAGACCTTCACTGAGCTGTCACTATAAAGCAAACTCGGAAGCTCTCTACGCTAGACAACCACCGTTTGAGCTAAGGGCATCGTCACTGCCGACCCGTCGTTATCTAGCAAGCTTGGGGTAATGACCGTACTAAAGCTTGGACGCGAGACAACGGAAGGCGATCCCAAGGGATATCAATGGACAGGGGGTGTCTTGCACGTCAAAATACCTTTTAACAGCCCCACGCCCGAGTGAAGACGTCGGCCGAATGATGGCGGGCTACCAGCCAGGCCGCAGGGGTATGGCTAGGTCAGCTGCCAACTCATTGACAGCGGACGGTGTGCATGAGAGCACGTCGAGCTGCAGTCTGTCGGGTGACAAGATGGCTAGCGCGTCAAGACAAGCGCCGAGCTGGATTATAATAGGAAGATTGTTGTTCTCGCGAATGTAGGCGATTGGGGGACCAACTGAATAGATACACACTTTATCTCTCTACATATATCGTTCCCGGTTATCTAACTTTACTGTCGTAAAGCCGTTTTTTAGAAACAGCTCTGACGGTCTGTTTCATTATTTCTATGCTGCAGCCAGAGCATCCCCGAGCTGCCAACTGATACCTACTCTTACTACTGCTGCAAGTCCACCGTAGATGTCTATTCTCAATTTTTCGTCCATCATCTATATCAAAAGAACTCCACAATTCGTATTGATGAAAACGCATTTTTCATTCTTAAATTACCTCTGTATAACGATCTACCTTTTAATTTTAAACTCTAATATTTACTTTTTCACTCTATAATTGTAAATTATTTAATTTTCAATTCAA
>BRYF01000005.1:17932500-17935000 GCA_030159135.1 Actinidia polygama
TCCTCCATTGAACCACCCTTCTTCTACAACCCCTTTACAATTCTTCAAATCGAACACATTAACCCATCAAGAGTTACAAGGGTGAAGAGGGGTCTATTGGAGGCAGATTATCTTCGTGTGTGAGACACCAACAAAATCTAGATGTGGTTGAAAGGTAGGACGTAGAGGTAGAGGTAGAGGTAGAGGTGGAAAGCAGTGATTTAGCTCCCTCTATTTTCTTGGTATCAATGTGATTTTAAAAAACCAAGAATACGTCTAGTGTGATTTCAGATGAATCTAGAGGGTGTCCGTGAAATTTACCCTATCTATTGCCAAAAATAAATGTGTATACATCGGGATTCCGTAGGTGTCTGAATATGGAAGATGGTACTACATACATGCACAAGCATTTGATTCATGCTTCGATTAGTACAATAATTAGCCTTATTGTAGGAATCGTACGGCTCACTCCGACTTGACCTTGTCGTCTTGTGCACCCCTCGGTCAATTAAATAAAGGCGGCCAGCGGCCTAGTGCAGTCCCAATCCGTGCCAACTCATGACGCACCATATCTGCCCAGACCCTTTTCAATAAAAAATGAAATAGTAATTTTAATGCATTTATTGAACAATATAATTGTAAAAAAATGCAAGAAAAATAGCCTACCTTCATTTTTTGAGGTAATTTATCGACTTTCATTTTCTGAGTTTTTTTTAGTATTTTTGGTTATTTAATCAAAGATCTATTTTCTCCCGACTACAGAAATATAAAAATATAAAAAAATTTATTAAATACAAAAAAATAGCATATTTGTTGAGTAGAAATATTTTTTTTGTCTTTAATGTGTTTTTTTCTTCAAATTTGAACATAATTTATACATTTTTAGATTTTTCTCGTTAAGAATAACCGGAGAAATATAAATTTTTGATCAAATTGTAAGAACAAATTCACTAAAGATGACAAAATTTAAAAACCAAAACAGCTAAATTTAGCTAAAAAAGAGTTGAGAGAATCATTGAATAATCTACTTATAGGTGGTTATAACTTGTTTAGTTACGTTAGGGATCTAGCTTCGTAGATAGTCCATGATTTATAATATTTAATAACTGAAAGTTCACGATGTTTTATGTGTAGGCCACGTTATTATTCTATAAATTATAAATATATTTACTTATTAATTATCTAATAAAACAGTGTCAACTCATCATCACCACCACCATTAGCAACCGGCAGTCGGTCTTCAGCTAATTTTTCGGCGATGACTTTTCGTCCAACTTTTTAGAGATAAATTTTACTATTGTGCAAGTAAAAAACGAACAATGACAATTTACTATTTGACTTTCGTTAGCTAAACTTACTTCTGTGAAGTAACACTTAAATTTTAATGTTCAACTTCTCACATATATATTTATCTCTAGATGAGAACAATGAAATTTATCTTTGAAAATTTTTGCTAAAAATTTTTGGAGGTTTGCTGAAAAAGTCGTCGGCAAGTAGCCGGAAACGCATGCCAGAACGTTGATTTGCATAGGAACTTGATTTTTGTTTCCTGTAATAAAATACATGAAAATGTAGAAATTATCTATATTGAGTTTCAAGTAACGACCATATACATTGTTCTGTGAGACGGTTTAGAATTTTCTATTTAAAAATATTTTTTTTGATCCATTTTCTCTAGTTAAATTCTAGTATATATAGACAATAAATCAGACAGAAGATCTAAATGAATAATATTTTATTCATTGTTAATCAAATGAACAGTTTTGGTTGGTAATTGATGAGACACTGTTAGATTAATGCACATGAGAAAGGCATAATTATATGGATCAACGTACAAAGTTTTTGTATAATAATAGTCCAATTGTTCGGGGGATTCGAGGCTTTATTCCTTCTTTGAATTTCTTAAACAATTGAATAAATATTCCAAAAAAATTGAATATATATTGTGTAAAATATACGATTGCATAATGCTATTATTATGTGTCTATAAACAGAATGACAACGGCTACTCTTCAGTCCTTCGTCGAATCATCCATCATAACTTATTGAGCATGCACTTAAACCTATTTCGATGATTCGAGCCGTTTACATTTTAAGATTTGACAAATAACTGCTCAATGCAAAATATAAGTTGATCGGATAACTGTAATCACATATTCGGATCAATTTTGCATGAAAAAAATTGACGATTATACTTGAAAACGTGGACCTAATAGACTAAATTAGATGGTCCAGTCCATACGAGGGATGGAATGGAGCCGTTCCCAGAATTGCCATAACTCTATTATTTAGGCCCAGTTTGGGTTATGATTTTTTTTTTAATTTTTTTAATATCTTGATTTTTGATTTTTTCTATTTTTAGTAAACGTTTTTTCCGTTCAATAAAAAAATTATATTTTTCTAATTTTTCTTAACGAAAGGAGTCCTAAAATATAAAAAAAATATTTAATTTTGAAATAAATTCATTAAAGACGAAAAGAAATTATTTTTATCCTCCTAAAACTATTTTTTCGTCTTTAAT
>BRYF01000005.1:17970000-17977500 GCA_030159135.1 Actinidia polygama
TTTACATTTTCAAATTTCTCTCGTTCAGAAGAATTGAAAAAGATCACTAAAGACAAAAAAAAAAATAAAAAATATGGCCAAACTGGGACTAAATAAATATTATTGCTGATTGAATTATGCACCTTCCAACGATAGGGATTGAATGCCAATGGATCATGGAAGGTTTTGGGGTTTAATTGTTGAGCAGAAGTGGCAATCAAAATGGTCCAACCTGCTGGTATTGTATAACCTAGAAGAAAATACTAAAATTATTATCAAGGACTTCAACTTTTTTTTTTTTTAGTAATATATTTACCATTGACTTCAACATCCTTCATTGCTCTTCGTAGTAGTCCCGGAGTCTCGTTGGCCAACCTAAGAGTTTCATTAATAACCTGTCATTACCATAAATTTACAAATTATTTTCGACATTTTGTAGATGAACATATCTTAAAAATTGACAGTTATGTCCATCTCATCACTATTTTTTTATATTAAATTATTGATCCAAACACAACTTTAAGGCTTCTTCTATATGTTCATCAATATGACAAGTTGATCATCGTACTATTTTGCCTTCAATAATTTATTATAATTCATTGGGCATTAAAATCAAATGTCACTCCTATGCCCGGCACGTCCATTCGTGCCATGTGCCGTGCTGTGCACAATTGTGCCGTGCCATGTTTTAGCTACATCAAAACAAATGCCGTGCCATGTTTTCACTGAAACCAACCTGAATCGTAAAAGGCATTGATTTATAATCGTCCCAAGTGAGCGAGCTATTCGGATTTTCTCTCTTCTTGATTATCGCCTCATGTTCAACCTGATAAATGGTGAACACCGGTATTAAAAAAAATCACAAGAGAAATAAATTTACTATTAATGTAGAAGATAAAAAAAAACTATTTTTTTAGATTTTTTAATTGCTTTGATTTTTGAAATTTTACGCTTTTAGTGAATATTTCTTACCGTTTTATTAAAATTTCATAGTTTAATTTTCAGTTTATCTTGATAACAGGAATCTGAAAATATAAAAAAATTAGACAAATTCGAGTAAAAATGATTTCTGTAGTCTTTAGTGAACTTTTTCCCAAAACAAATAAAAGTTTTTAAATTTTTCAGATTGCTCTATACAAGAAAAACTGAAAAAATATAAATTTTTGATCAAACTATTCAAAACGTTGACTAAAAGAATTTTAAAAACTCGAAAACAGAAGCGGCTAAAAAAATCTCAAAAAAGTTTGGCGAAACTGTGCCACAGATATGAAACCCTACTAGAATTATTCCTTTACTTACCCTTAGCTCATTGACCACTGAAGGGTTTTCAGAGAGTAATTTAAAGGCTAATGTAATTGCTGATGAGATGGACTCAAAGCTGGCAAATAAAGTTCCGAAAATGAAGTGAACAATGAAGTCTTCCGTCAAGAACTTCTCAGTATTCATCTCTTTCACAGCTTGATCGAGAAGGTCTCCTCCAAATGCCTGATCTGGGGAATCACGTTTCTCTCTTAACTTGTTCCTTATCATTTTTATTATCTCCTTTTTCGTCTGAATCAAAAATAGAGAATAATATGACTCAGTACAAACTTTTTACTTTAAAATAGAGAAAAATAATAACCACAGCCGAATGAACGGTGGTTAACATAACTGTAAAACAAATTAAGAACTTATAAAGATGATATTTATTT
This sequence comes from Actinidia polygama, assembly GCA_030159135.1. Classification (NCBI taxonomy): domain Eukaryota; kingdom Viridiplantae; phylum Streptophyta; class Magnoliopsida; order Ericales; family Actinidiaceae; genus Actinidia; species Actinidia polygama. The sequence continues at coordinate 17,971,671 of BRYF01000005.1, forward strand.
TCAAGAATGTCATTATTACATTTATTTACAATATATATATATATATATATATATATATATATATCTACTTCTATTTTATGAATAAAATTTAAATAACACTTTTCTTCTTCTTTTTTATTTATTTATGGAAATTACCTTTAGACATTTGTGGAAGGCAGTTCCAGGGATGTTCAAAGGGAAGGACATGAGGCCATGCCTAATACTTGTGAACTTCTCCACTATCTTATCAGGTGAGTTTTTAGGATCATAACCAATCATCTGCTTAGCAGTGCAGTCAAAAACCATCTGCAAAGGAAAAAAATAAATAAAAATAGAACATAATTAGTTATATATTGCGAATTATTCTCAACAAATTCGAAGACGGTAAAACTGTTATTTATTCTTATGGGATTTACTGTTGCAGTGGCCTCTTTCACGGGGACAGATCGCTGGCGCGACCAAATGCCTAGAGTCGAATCGACCATCTGCTCGATCTGAGGTAGCAGTTTTTCCCGGAGACTATCGGGGCCGAAGTAACTGAGTACAATGCTTCTGATGTAGCGGTGGGTAGGTCCAAAGGCGTTGGGATTGGAGTCGCCGTCCTGGTTGAACAACTTGGCGAAGGTGTCCAAGTACCACATCTCCACGGACCGCCCTTCTTGGAGGACGAGGTAGTGGTTGACTTTGGCGTCGGTGGATACGATCACCGGCCGACCGGCCAAGCTAGTGCGGAACAACGGCCCATACCTGAGCATCACAATGCATTCATACAATGTAATCATTATTTTTATGAAATTACAAAGATATCCTGGAATTATATTCAAAAGTGCGTTATTTGATAGAAAGATTATACAGTAACTTTACATAATAAATAAAAAATATATAGAGTAGATGGTATTTATAATTTTTTTTGCCAAAGATTTTACTCATAAAATAAAAAAAGTTTATGGTGGATATTTCAAATTTATAGTATGGTTACATCTTATTAGAGAATTAGCAAACAACATGTCTAAATCTTAAGTTGTTAGAGCGAGGATTTTATTAATTATATTCTCAAGTATGGCTGGGATGCGTTTGGTGTGAGCGATTTTGAGTGAATTGATCATGAGAAAGATGACTCTCTCTTTCGTGATTGAATTATAAATTATGTGTAAAATAGCGAGAAATAATAATAAATGGTGAGAAACTCAACTCTCTTATCATTAAAAGTGTATTTGGATTAAGGATTTAGTGAGAAAAAATCAATTAAAATAAAAAAGTAGATGATCTAATTGTCCCAAACGGTTGGATTGTCGAACTTTTATATTTTCACATCCCTCACCAAATTTGGCTCGATTCAGTACGGGTCGGCACAACCCGACCTGACCTATTCTAATTTTTGCTAGTGTCTCTCACCTCCTAAGAGCATCACCAACATCATCTTTGATTTTGCTTCTCTATTTTAGTTAAATCTTACTTTGTATAACTCTCATTTTTTCACCTCTTCTAATAATTTAAATAAGAAAACTTCCAAATAAAACACCATCTCCCTTTCTCTCTCTAGTGTCTCTCTCTCTTCTATCTTTTTAATAAAAAAAGAAAGAAAAAAGAGGTAATGAGTGAACAATGCCTCTCCACATGTGGGGAATCATTGTAACGGAAGTGAAAACAGAGTCTCAAAAAGGAGGGCTGCTGGAATGTGTTTTTTCTCTCTTCAGTCTCTGATATATTTAAAACAATTGTTCTAGAGTGATTAAGTGATTTCCTAAATTAGAAAGTAGACATAATAGGGAGGCAAATTTTAGGAGGCAGATGGAGATAATGATTTGAATGATTAGAAAAATTTAGAGAGAGGATACACAACTGTTTTGGGGTTCTTCCTCTGTTTTTTCTGCAGAAAATTTCAGCTCTAATATGATGTGTTTTAACCTTGTGTTTGATAACAATTTGCTGCTAAATTCTCCAACACTAGGCGGGGACATCAGTAACCTTAGCACTAGAAGTGCCAAACAAGCCCATCCAACCCATTTATTTATGTGCTTATTGTGTTTCGTGTTGTATGGTCGTATTGTGCACAATTTTGATCGTAACGTGTTATACCATGCTCATTTAATTAAAACCTAGGCCCGACACGCCCATTCGTGCCCCGTCTTGTGGTGTGCACAATTGTGCCATGCCATGTTTTTTTTTATAAATGAGTTCAATGCGTAAAATCTAAAATCTTTTAAAATTTGCTCAAATAAACGTGTCGTATCATGCCACATGCCCCCCAAATAGTGCCCCGACCAGGCCCATCACCGTGTCGTACCTTACCCTACCCATGCTAGCCAACCCGTTTGACACCTCTACTTAGCACTAAGAAAAACAACAATGATCTTTTACTATGCACATATAGATAGAAGACAATAAATCAATATATATATAAATCAAAAACCTTTGAATTCTTTTCTTGATGAAAGGGTGGAGATCTAATGATCTGCTGGGAATGAGCAAGTGAAGGGTCTCTCCAATGAGAGGCCATCCCATGGAACCTGGAGGCAGAATTCCTCCATTACTACTGCCTCTGGGATTCCTCCACTTGTAAGTCCAGTGGATTATGAAGATTGTGAGCACTGCCACCACACCACCCAATATCACACCTGCAGACCACATCTCTCTCGCTAACAACCCACACTCTTTTTTGATTTTGAGTACACCAACACCAAGATTGGAAGCACAAGCTAGTTAGCTAGCTAGGTAGCTCTTGAATGCAATAAGCAGCAGCTGGCAAGTTTCTTATATATAACAAGAGAGGCCAGAGTTGGGTCACACTCAATATAATCATTCTTTAAATTGGTTAAAATGCAGAATTAGGTTACACTCAGTATTACTCTCCTCCTAATTGGTTAAAATATGTTGGGTACTCGCATATGTTAAGGATGATATCTAAGCAATAAATTTTTTTTTTACATTAAAGTTATTTTTAGTTAGAAGAAATCTTGAGAGAAAGGATGGAAAATTGAATTCGAATCTTCATGATTCTTAGATCATGTCCAACAGCCTATTCAAAACCAAATTTGGAAAGTATCAACCAAAAAATAAACTCCAGCAGTCAAGGTTAAGGCTAGTTATTTTGTTTTTTGCTAGTTACTGTAGACTAGGTCCATAATTTTTTATTAATTGTTCTCCTGTACGACTTCCTCTTCCATCTTCTTTCACCAAAGACCCGTGGCAACCCACATCCATTTCACCAAATTAGCAATTTGGTGAAGTACTCTCTTTCTCTCTCTAGAGCATAACAACACGCCCTCCTCTCTCATTCTAGAAATTAGCAATTTAGAAATTGCATTCCAGATGACCAAAAACTACCCAAATAGGATCTTTAAAATATTCAAGAAATTGCTCTTTCTTTCAAAAGCAAAACCTCTGATTCACAGCTCCTACATCCGGTTTTAATCTGGACATTTGTAGTTGCCAACATCAAGATGAAGCAAAAATAGAGGCTGTATCACTATGTTTTCGGTTTAATTCGTATATGTGGGGTGTGAGTTTGATAAAAGAAAGAAAGAAAATTGAGGATAAACAAATGCGGTGGACGTGTGGTAGTTGAAAGTGGCTGCAAACAGTCGTTGGTAGCAGTGGCCCAACTGCGACGCAGAAATAGTAAGTTCAGCCGCTTGAGCTGTTTTCGGAAAACAGCTCTCCGACGATTAAGTTAAATAACCGGAGAATCAATATCTGTAGAGAGAGAGTATAAGTGTTTTTGAGCTAAATTCGCATACATCTGAGAAAATAAGGACTCACCTTATATAGTTCAGTTTGGCACGTGCCTTGACGCTCTAACCGTGGTGTCATTGGACAAACTCCAGTTCGACGCGTGTCTGGACGTGCTGACTGCTGTGTCAGTGAATAGACAACTGAGTCAGTCATGCTCATAGGACTTGGTTGGTAGCTTGTCATCATGCTGTTGATGTCTCGATCTAGGTATGGGGGCTGTCATAGGAAACTTCGCCATGCAAGTTACATTATGTCCTCTGACATGCCTCGGGATCGCCGCCGACCATTGTTCCTCGGTCAAACTTCAGCGCAGTTACCCTACCGAGCTTGCTCTAGAGCGACAGCTCAGAAGTGATGCTGACCTTAACTCGGATAGTACAAGTTCTTGATAATGTCTCGACCGAGCTCCGGCGCAGAAACCCCCGAACTTGCTTAATAGCGATAGTTCGATAGTAGTGTCTGCTTTAGCAAGGCCATAATTTGCAAATGTGTATTTTATCCCCTTACAGTATATATATATATACCCCTATAATATATATAGAGATAATATTTTAAAGAAATAGAGAGGGAAATAGATATTATTGTTGGAGTATTTGTAAAAACTGACTATCTAAATTAAAAAAAAAACTTTTTGGTAAGCTAAATTATGTTTGGATTCAACATCAATAGGAAATTGAATCATAGTTGATTATCCTAATTGGGATTGCATTCTCAAATTGAGGCTCCGTTTGGTAATACTTAAAAGCCAAGCTTTTTTTAAGAATTTTGATTCCTACCATCACTCGTTATGCTTAATAAAAAAAATAAGAGAAAAGAAAATATTGAACCCTAATAAGTTTCTATATAAAAAAAAAAGCTTTATGAGTTTATTGGATAAGATTCAAGAATTAGGTTAAACATCATTGTTACTCGAGACACATACGCATCATTAAACTTCAACATGAACAGCTTAAAACGATCACGCCATTATGGCTTTTAAGATTTTCCTTGCCCTTTGAAAGTAATCTTGATAAACGAATATATATATATATATATATATATATATATATATATATATTGGATAAGATTCAAGAATTAGGTTAAACATCATTGTTACTCGAGACACATACGCATCATTAAACTTCAACATGAACAGCTTAAAACGATCACGCCATTATGGCTTTTAAGATTTTCCTTGCCCTTTGAAAGTAATCTTGATAAACGAATATATATATATATATATATATATATATATATATATATATATATATATATATATATTGTTTGCATATACGAAGAGATACATTGCTATAAAATGATAATTTTGAAAAAAAATTTGCTAGTTTGAAAGAAATGAGGGAGAAAAAAAAGAGGTGCTTTAATTTTTTTGGGTGTGGGTCCCACTAAAAAAATAATTCAAGGGATAAAAAATATGCCAAAATTTAGAGATTTTTTGTCCATCAGATAAGAACCTATATGGGTCCCACAACTTTGAGAAGAAGGAAGTGATATTTTTTTGGGAGAAAAAATAATCTCAAGTAAAATCCCAGCCATATGATTAACTCAAATAGATGTCAATCCTAGATAGTAGAAGATTTGTATGCTTAACTTTAAGAGCACCGTTGTTTTCTTTGAAGGATGTGAACTAGTTATTTTAGTTTTTTTAATTCTAAGTCATTTTATCAATCTATATATGCACTTTTACCTGAAAACAAATTTGCTTGAGTTTGTCTTAAGAGGATATAAGTATTTTAACATATGTACAATCTTTTAATATTTCTTAATGTGATTTTCTACATAAGTTTAACTTAAACAAGTCTAATCATCAAAATCAATTAGGTCTTTATTTCAACAATGTGCTATAAGGGATTTGTCTATATTCCAACTTATTTTATTTCAAGGTATTTTTTCCCTTTTTGAATTGATTTCACACATTTGTAGTTGTGATACCTAGGTTTATGTCAACTACTACAAGATGCAACTTTTCGTCCACTATTAAAGTCTATTATGTACAGTGGCGGACGCAAAATTTCTGTTTAGGGAGGCGAATTATACATTTTTAATAGACCTTTCGGTAAAAATATTTAGGAGGGGTTAATTATATATAATCAATAGTAAAATAGTTAAAATTAACAAA
>BRYF01000005.1:17995000-18007500 GCA_030159135.1 Actinidia polygama
CCAACATTTTGGTTCAATCTCTTCAGGTCCGTAGAGATTGGGAGTCATTGGGGGTATGAACTTGAGGTTGGAATATTCCAAATGCTATTTTGGATCTGACGGTCACAAAAGAGAGTTAGAGCATGGAAGAGATCTAATGGTTAAAACAGCCTTGAAGGCATCCTTCTGTTCTGAAAAACATTAACGAAATTGATTTTGAGCCGATCACGTGGGGCACGTGCTCTTCCGGCAAATATGGACCTCCATTCTATTGGAGAATTTTTTATTATTATTAACCACATATGGTCCTAGACAGGCTTTTAGATCCATCCAGACTAATTTCTGTGCCTTAAGCAGCTAGCCCTTCACATCCGAGTGTTAGCTCGTGTACCTGACGTCTGCCAGAAGCGACTGCGACTTGTGCCCGTGGGCGGGGGTTAGAATCGAACCCAGGACCTAAGTCCTGATAAGGGCGTCCTTTACCACTTGGGCTAAGGCTTGTTCTCGTTATTGGAGAAACTTTTGTTTTAACTCTAGTTGAGTTTATGTTGTATTTTGTGTTCATCAGAGTTAGTTTTGTTTTGTTTTTTAGAAAATTAGTCCAATTATCCTCGGGATATATGACTCGTAGTTGTCCCAAAAGCTTTCAAGAGAAGCTAAATAGATGTATGTAAAGTATAATCGACAACGTCTCCATTATCTGGTTCGAAACGTCTTTTGGGTCAGACACCAAGTTATATCTATATTATAAATCACAACTCATTTTGAATTTTAAATCTATCTTTCGTTATTTACGGTTAAAATCTATTTGAGTTAATTCAACAATTGAGATTTCGCTTGAGATTATTTTTTTTTCTCCCAACACTATCATTTTCTTCTTATCAAAAAGTGTGGGACTCACAAATGTTCTTATCCAATAGATAAAAAATCTTGATAGATGGTCATATGTGTTTACCCATTGAATCATTTTTTTAGTGTAACTCACAATAAAAAATTAAAACACATTTTTTCCTCTTATTTTTGTTTTTAATATTTTTTTTACTATTTGATCAAATTTTATATCATTTTAGTTATTTTAACGATAAGAGTCTAAAATTCTAATGAATAAATCTAAGAGATGATCTTTTTTTTTACGTAGTACCCGTAAGCACGGACAAATACTAATATATAAATATGCTTCTTGATGAAAGGGCGAAGATCTAATGACAATCAGGCGGAACTAGGGGTGCACACAGGTCGGGTTGGGTCAGATCTGGGTTAGACCCAGAACCGACCCGACCATCCACGGTTTCAGATTTTTGGACCCGGAACCGACCCGACGCTCAAAGAGACCCGACCCAACCCGACCCACTCAGTTTCGGTTCGGTTCCTCGGTTCTTCGGTTCTCGGGTTGGTTCGGGTCGGGTCTTCGGTTCTCCCTAAACTTTATATACCATAGGTAATAATCAAGTGTGCTCGAGTGCATTGTATGTTTATATATGATCGGTTCTCGTCTCGGTTCCTCGGGTCTCGGGTCGGTTCCTCGGGTCTCGGGTCGGTTTCTCGGGTGAGTTCGGGTCGGTTCTCATCTCGGGTGGGTTCGGGTCGGTTCTGGGTAAAAAATATACGGACCCGAGAACCGACCCGAGCTGAACGGGTCCGAAATTTTTAGACCCAGAACCGACCCGAGACGATGGTAGACCCGAATCAACCCGAACTAATGAGGTCGCGTCTCGGATCGGGTCTCGGGTCTCGGGTCTCGGGACCACTATAAAGTAAGGCGGGATTAGTTATTAAGATCATCTCGTTTATGGAGTGGTCCATCTCATCAACCATAACAACTTTATCATCGGCAATCTGTTTAGAGATATGAAGATGTCACGATCCCGGCATTGACATGAGATATTTAAAGTGTGCGTTTATTGCGCCAACCAGTGTTGAATTCTACTAGTCAAAGATTAACTTTTGGTATTTAATAGGGGTGGTGATAATGACACTATTTCGGATTGGCTTGGAAAAGAAAGCCTACACCGTACTAAGGCTTCCTTTGGTATTCATTTTTCGATTGATTTTTTTTAAATTTATAAGTAAAAAAGTTAAAAAAATATAATTTTTTTGCTCTCTTTTTTAGCTAAAGTAAATCCAAAAAAATAAAAAAGCTAAAAAAATCTTGACTTTTTTGATAACAATTTTTAAAAAAAATTGACTTTTATCAAACGGAGCCTAAGTTGTACATTAGATTAAAATATAAAATAACAAAAACTAAAAATTATATGTATGATATAAAAAATAATAAATTTCAAAGTGATAAAACTCCACTTTAAAAAACAAAGATTGGAATTGACCATACCCAACACATCTAAACACAGGTGAATGATAACCAAAAAAATCACATGATTAAACTACTCCTTAACGAAGTAAGGTGTGGTTTGAGTCTTACCGTTGAAAATCACAACCATTCTGCTTTCTCTTATTCTCACCTTTCGATTGATAAAAAAAATGATCTATAGTCAAATAAAGACAAAAACATAGCATGTTGGATGATGTAATTTTTTTATTAGAACATAAATAAATATTTAATAACATCTTGCAGCATCAATGATAGATGCTAATCTACTTAGATCAATATCTTCAATCAATTGGTATTTGCTCGTCAAAAACTGATATGTTTTAGAAGAACCGACCCGAATCAACCCGCGAACTGAGGAACTGAAGAACCGAACCGGAACCGAGTGGTTCGGTTTGGGTCTCTTTGAGCGTCGATTCGGTTCCGGGTCTAAAATTCTGGAACTGTGGATGGTCGGATTAATTCTGGGTCTAACCCAGATCCGATCCAACCCGACCCGTGTGCACCCCTACGTTTTAGAAAAATATTTAGAGAAGTTAATGACAATTGATAAAAAGGACAAGAAATAGATTAAAGAAGCAATAGTACCACAAATTTTTATTTCTTTCATTTTAAAAACTTAAAAATTAAGAAAAATTGATTGGAACTTTCAAACTCAAAGACCAAACAACATATATGCACGGAAAATTTATAGGGATAAGAAAGGAAAAATATTAAAGATTTTGTAATATTTCGATCCTTAATTTTTTAATAATAAGAGAAAATACACCAGTAGAATTTCTGTAATTTTTAAAATTTTTACGATGACATAATTTTTATCCAAAAATATTTTCTCATAAAATAAAATAGAAGACTGGACAAATGTCCCATTTTGAGACACGTGTCAACCATGTGTTATTGATTTGACTATGGGGTCACCTCATGGGGTAACTCACCCATGGCCGCCGTACTTTTTATCTTCTTTGAAGACATTTTCTATAAATGAGAGAGAGACAAAGAGAGAAATGAGAGTAGAAGAAATTGTGACAAAATTACTTATGTGTTATGTTAAATGATTTGATTATCTTTTTGGCAAAAAAAAAACACAAAGCTCTCTCTCTCTCACACACACAAAAAAAATATAATATATCCATCTCTCGTACCACCACCACACCCCCAAAAGAAAGAGTTTTCTCTCTCTCTATAACCCACACCTCAAATCAAGTTTTTTTTAATTTGAGTTTAATTTTTTCAAAATTACACAAAAGACAACTTCAAGAGAGGAGAGAGAGAAAATGATTGTGATTGTGGTTGTGGTTGTGGTTGTGGTGGAGGGAGGGAGAAGATGGTGTTTTGTACGTGGTTAAACAAATAAACAAATCGGTGATTAGTGACATACAAGACTCCATATATATCTTAATTTTGGATTTCAAGTCATTAGGTCTTATTTATATTTACTTGATCAGTCATAATAGATTTTGTGATGTTGGTTGTTAGAAGAGATGTTCTACATCGCTTCGCTTGCGTATTGAATGTGTTATAATTTATATAATACAAGAATCTCTTTACATATTTAGGTTAAATTTTTGGGTTGAATATAAAGTTTTATACACTGCATGTGAGGGACGGGTTCGATTTTTCTAGAGTTAAAATGCTAAATTTGCTGAAATACATAAAAGTGGACCACTCCAATGGTGAGCTATATCGGTCAGTTATACATCCACTTTAGCACAACTAATAAAATAAAATAAAATAAAAATTACTACTTATAAACTCTGTAAAACATTAGCCTCTTGAAACTATTTATAAATCAACCCATCCATATTACACTAAGATTCCTTTTTCATCTAGAAAACCCAATGCAATTGGGTCTGGTTTGTTGGTGTTAGTGTGTGATCGGTTTAGTCAGTTCGGTTTAGAGAGAAATTATAAATTCTAATTGAAAATTTTGAGTTTTAGAATTATGAAATCGAAATATGTATTTTTGATAGAGAAAACGGTTTCGGTTAGAAAACATTTGGTTTTATTTTTCGATTGTTTTGATCTTTTTTAGTTTGGGTCTTCAGGAAGAAAAATACACTTAGTCATCACATTTCAAACTTAAAAATGTAACATAGAAATGTAATAGACCAACTGAGATTTAAAAAAAAAAAATAGATTAACCAGTTCAGAACCAAAACTTAAATGGATAATTGAGATTTGACTAATTTTTAGGTGGATGATGGAGATTTATTGGTGAGATTTATAAAAGATGTGATGGCTTATAAAATTTTGGGTCCATTCAGTTTGGTTTTAAATTGTCTGAAGGACCATAAAATCAAAACTAACAAAAAAAATAATTTTTAAAAATCTAAAATCAAACCGATTGACCACCTCTATAAAACCAAATCGAACCTAACTTTTTTTTTTCCAATTTTTTCGTTCAGTTCGTTTTGTTTGTTTTTTCTTAGGACTGCAACTCAAGCGGGTTTGGATTAGTTAGGGGGTCTACCCAAGCTCAACCCCTAGTGTCACGCTCAAGGAATTTCTACCCAAGTCCAACCCGTGCTTCATATATTTAATTCGTCAATTTTTTTAAAAAAATGCTTTAGTCATACCAACCAATATCCTTTATTTTTCTTGGTGGATTGTCGTAATCAGTCGAATTTATTGTGAAGTAGAAGTACTGAAAAAATCTATTTAATTCGGGTTAGGCTCGACTTGTCTGAAAAAATCTAGATAAAAGTTTTTCAAAATATTATATTAACACAATTATTATTTAGACGATTAATATGCATCTAGTATTTTTTATTGAGATAATTAGTGGTCATAATGATACTCTTTTGGTTCATATGAAAAAAATTGTGAAAAAATAATATCTAGAATAACATTACAGTTAACTGCAAATTATATTTAGTTTAACGGTGAAATTTAATAAACAAATATTGGAATGATATGCATATACATTGCTTATCGCATTTATAATTATACATATAGCATAATCATTTCAAGCTTCATGTTGTTCGGGTTGTCCAATACATCTGCCTAAGCCCAACCCAATTTTAATTCGGATTTAAAATATTTTGCCCAACCCAATCTTGTGTTCCAATTTATATTGACCAAATCCTAAAATATTTCGGGCTGAACTCGAATTTCTCGAGTTGGTCCATCCCCAATTCCTTTTGTTCAACTCTAGTTGAGTTTATGTTGTGTTTTGTGCTAATCAGAGTTAGTTAGTTTTTTTTTGTAGAAAATTAGTCCAATTATCCTTGGAATATGTGACTCGTAATTGTTGCAAGAAGTTTTCAAGAGAAGCTTAATAGATGTATGTGAGTATAATCTACAACGTCTCCATTATTAACCTCTATATTATAAGTGTCTCTCACCTCACAAATTTTTTTTCCTTAGGGTCGGACACCAAATTATATATAAAAATATATTTCTTGATGAAAGGGTGGAGATCTAATGGTCTGTTGAGAATCAGCGAGTATGGACGGAACCACTGCAGAGCAAGTGCAGTTAGATATTAAGGTGATTTATTAATATCCATCTCGTTTATGGAGTGATCCATCTCATCAACTATAGCGACTTTGTCATCGGCACTCTGTTTAGAGATACGAAGATGTCACAATCCTGGCTGTGGGTTTATTGCGCCAACCAGCATTGAACTCAGTCTACAAGTCAAAGATTAGCTTTTAGTATTCCATAATGGGGGGGTGATAATGACAGTACTCCCCTCCCACCACCAAAACCCCCAAACAATTGTCATTATGTCCCCCAATTATGTTTTCCTTCCCCCTTTTAGTATTCCATAATGGTGGTTCGATGGGTTGTAATTTCAAGGGAGATGGAAAGGGCGGTGTCAGGGTGGAGAAAGCAATTTACTTGGCTTGATCTAAGAAAAATAAAAGAATGTATAAGATGTCACAAAAGCTTTTCCTTTTCTGAAAAAAAACAATAAAAAAGTAAGCCTCCACCGTACTAAGTTGTACATTAGATTAAAATATAAAATAACAAAAATTAAAAATTATATGTATGATATAAAAAATAATAAATTTTTAAAGTGACAAAACTCTACTTCGAAGAATAAAGATCGGAATCGACCATACCCAACACAGCTAAACACAGGTGAATGATAATCAAAAAATTCACATGATTATTAAACTACTCCTTAACAAAGTAAGTTGTGGTTTGAGTTTTACCGCTGAGAATCACAACCATTCTGTTTTCTCCTATTCTCATCTTTCGATTGACCAAAAAAATGATCTATAGTCAGATAAAGACAAAAACATAGCATGTTAGATGATGGAATTTTTTTATTAGAACATAAATAAATATTTAATAGTATCTTGAAGAATTAATGATAGATGCTAAATTACTCGTATCAATATCTTTAATCAATTAGTGTTTGTTCGTCAAATACTGATACGTTTTAGGAAAATGTTTAAAGAAGTTAATGACATTTGACAAAAAGGACAAGAAATAGATTAAAGAAGCAATAGCACCACAAATTTTTATATCTTACGTTTTAAAATATTAAAAATTAAAAAAAAATGGATTGGAACTTTCAAACTCAAAGACCAAACAACGTATATGCACAGATAATTTATAGGGATAAGAAAGGAAAAATATTAAAAATTTTGTAATACTCCGACCCTTAATTATTTTTATTTTATTATAGTAAGAGAAAATATATAAATACACAGGTAGAATTTCTGTAATTTTTAAAAACTTTACGATGACATAATTTTTATCCCAAATGGAGCTCTATTTTTCTATTATTTTGTTTGGTTTATATGCGATACGTGACTCGTGGTTGTTGCAAAAATCTTTCAAGAGAAGCTAAATAGATGTATGTGAGCATAATCAACAATGTCTCCATTAGCTGGTTTTAATGGCATGTTTGGTTGGCGGATTTGAAGGGGATAATTTTTTTTTCCGGATAATTCTCCACTCCTCCGGCGTTTGGCTGGAGGATATGGAGGTGAATAATTTAATTTTTGGGTGGCCTAGACCCTAATTAAAAGTTATCCGGGGATAAGGGGATGGGGGTTAAAATATATATATATATATATAAAGAGAAACAAAATGTTGATTTTTATTTTTATATATATAGAGAGAAATAAAATATATATTTTGAATATTTAACATTTTACTTCTCTCTATATATTTTCTTCTATATCCTCCACTCTTATTCACTCATTCTAAAAAGTATCGAAACAAAGTTAAAAGTTATCATCCTTCAAAAGCAATCCCCTTCTAAATTTATTCCCCCTCTAAAACTTATTCCCTTCTTTGTCCGCCAGCTAAACGAGGCATAAACCAAATATCAAAGGAAAATGCTATGGGTACACCCAAGTTGCACCCCAAATGCACTCCTGATGAGGTGGAGCATTTGGATTGGTTGAAAAGATTGGGTGGACCCCACACCCAGCCAATCCAAATACTCCACCTCATCAGGTGTGCATTTGGGGTGTACCCATAGCATTACTCAATATCAAAACACATCACCAATAGCCTCCTTATTAACCTCTCTATTATCAGTGCCTGTCACCTCACAAATTCTTTTTTCTTTTGGGTCGGACAGCAAGTTATAATATATATATATATATATATATATATATATTGATAAAAGGATGGTGATCTAATGATCTGCTGGGAATTAGCAAGCATGCACTGTAGAACCAGAGAGCTTCTTTTCCCACTCGCCTGACAAATCCCCCGCCTGGTCCCATCCCTGTCTCCCCGTACAAAGATTTTTATGCACCCACCCACCTCTCTCTCTCTCTCTCTCTCTGTTTTATTTTTTAATTTTTAATTTTTTGTATTTTTTTTAGTTTTGTTTAATTTTTTTTTTTTTAATTTTTTAATTTTGTTTGTTTTAGTTTTGTTTTTTTCATTAGTTTTGTTTTATTTTTCTTTTTTTTTTCTTTTTTTATGAAATTTATTTCTTTTCTTTATCAGTTTTAATTTTTTTTCGATAAATAATTTTTTTATTATATGTTTTTATTTGTTTTTAGTTTTGTTTTGTTTTTATCATTTCTTGTATGAATTTTTTTTCTTTTCTTTATCATTTTTATTTTTCTTTTTAGATAAATAATTTTAAAAATATGGTAGTCATTATTTATAAAAATTTAAAAAAGAATAAAAATATATATTAAAATAAAAAATATATATATGAAAATAACAAAAATACTAACAATGAAAAAGAATAAACAAAACTAAAACAAATAAATACACAAAACTGAAAAAACAAAAAAAATATATATAAAAATAAAAAAACTAAAATAAAATACAAAAAATTGGGGAAAAAAAAGTCAGAGAGACAGCACTGGGTCGAGAGAGAGAGAGAGAAAGGGGGGCATAACAGTCTTTTAACGGGGAGACAGGGGTGGGGCCAGGGTATGGAGAATTTGTCAGAGGAGGGGGGAAAAGAAATTTACATAGAACAAATGGAGTTAGGTATTGAAATGACTTATTAATATGCATCTCGTTTAAAGAGTGGTTCTTCTCATCAACCATAGCAACATTAGCATCGGAAATCTGTTTAAGAGATACGAAGATGTCACAATCCTGGAATGAGATATTTGAAGTGTGCGTTTATTTTATTCCGCCAACCTGTATTGAATTGTACAAGTCAAAGATTAGCTCTTAGAATTGAATTGTACAAGTCAAAGATAAAAAATCGGAGGATAGATTCATAATCTATCTTCAAACTTTTTTATACAGCACTTCGGATTGGCTTCATCTAAGTAAAATAACATCTAAACATTATATTTTATTAAAATATAAAATAACAAAAAATTAAAAATTATATTTATGATATAAAAAACAATAAAATTTCAAAGTGATAAAGTTCCACTTTGAAGAACAAAGATTGGAATCGACCATACCCAACACATCTCTGATAAAAAAAAATAATCACATGATTAAACTAATCCTTAACGAAGCAAGTTGTGGTTTGAGTCTTACTGAGAATCACAATCATTTTGCTTTCTCCTATTCTCATCTTTCGATTGACAAAAAAGAAAAAAAAATAATCTATAGTCAAATAAAGACAAAAACATAACATGTTGGATGACGTAATTTTTTTATTAGAACATAAATAAATATTTAATAATATCTTGAAGAATTAATGATAGATGCTAAATTACTCAAGATCAATATCTTCTATCAATTAGTGTTTGTTAGAGAAGTTAATGACATCTTACAAAAAGGACAAGAAATAGATTAAAGAAGCAATAGCACCACATCTTTTTATTTCTTTCATTTTAAAAAAATTAAAAATTAAGAAAAATTGGATTGGAACTTTCAAACTCAAAGACCAAATTTGGAACACGTGTCCTATTTTGGAACACGTGTCAACCATGTGTTATTGATTTAATCATGGGGTAAACTCATGGGGGTGACTCACCCATGATTGACGGACTTTTTGTCTTTCTTTGAACACATTTTTTATAAACAGAGATAGAGAGTAGAAGAAAGAAAGAAAGAAAGAAAAGAAAGAAAATAATGGGGGGGAGAGAGAGAGAAAGAAAAAATAGGAGATTAGAGAAATTATTGGTCAAATATGATCACGAGAAATAAGATAGAGAATCAACGGTGAGATGATATCCGATCAATGTGAAATTTTAGCATGTAATTTATGGCGGACATTAAAACTTATCTGATGGTGTCGATTTCAATTTGAGATAAACAGAAGTATACAATATGCTTTCTAAACTCCTAAGTACTTTCCTAAAATATTTAATTTTGTATTATTCTTGAGCATGTGTGCTATCTGTTAAAATTCATAGTATTTTATTGAAATTATGATTTGTATGATATTATTATATGATGGCTAAATGCTATGGAATGAATTGGTACATTAACTGAGTGGACCCGCCAATAACTCTACTAAGGATTGAAAAGGCCAAAGGAGCTAGGAGACGTGGGTGAGGCCGGCCATCAGTAATGTTTTAAAAAAGACCGAGTATGAGGTCCTTTACGATTTGATGATTCGTTGAGCTCTTCTAAATTTGTCGTTGAGCCTTTATTGAATTGAGCATATTCCTGTTGTATTATATACTTTCCTTTTTAAAATATTTTTTAAAGCGGACATAAAAATCGGATAGTACGAGATGAGTTGGCTAAAAGATTTGAATACTTTTGATAATTTTGTATTAAATTTGTTAAAAAATATTGTATAAATAAATATTTAAAAACTAATGTAAATTTGAGAAAAATAGTTCTCTGATTTTTGTATATAAAGAAATTACGACGATCATTGATTAATTAATCGGGTCGTTACAGATTTTTTTTTTCATTAAAGAGGAACAAGTAACGTAGATCATATGAAATATTATTAGTGTATTTTTTGTTAGATATGATAATTTATTTTATTTTGTTTTTAAATTAAAAGTGAAATAAACTATATTAAGAAATAATTAATATAATTTTTATATAAGATGAGTTTTAATTTATTTTATATTTATTTAAAACAGAAATAAATGGAGCTCCTTAATATCTCCTCATTAAACGTTCATTCACAATAATACATATAATAATAGTGACCAAGTATTGCGGGAATTAGAGATATTCGGGTTTGTTTTTTTTAGTTCATTGGTTTTTGAGTTTTTTTTGTCTTTAGTGAATTTTTTTTCCCGTTTAATTAATATTTTATATTTTTTCGGGTTTCTTGACAAGAGGAGCTCAAAAATATAAATTGTTTTTATCTAATTTAGAAAAGATTTCACTTGAGAAAAAAAAATATCATTGTTGGGGGTTTTACTGCATATTCCACCGCACAACTAAAGCAAAGCCAATAAATAAATCGTCAAGCACATTAACATGCACACATCCATGAAAAAGAGAAATACCAAGTTTACATGATTCGGTCCAAATTGCTTGCGTCCACGGGAGATAGAGATATTATATGAGAAAAATTGAGAAATGTATAAGAGAAAAATTGAGAATATATATAAGATTGCCAAAATAATGAAAACCCACACCCCTACCCAAGCCCACATGCTCAAGGATAGTTGAGTTCTTGCTTATCATGGTGTCTCACGATATTTTTTTTCTTTCACCAAAACCCTAGCCCCCCATAGACTATTTATGAGTCAAGAAATCCATATCACCCTAGGATTCATTTTCTATCTAGGAAATCCAATACTATTAGGAATAGGTTTCCTAATAATTCCAATTTGGTAGATATTTCCACCCATTCCTTTTCTTCCATACAATTAATAAAACCTAACACATAATGAATTCTTAGTAGATTCTGAACTCCATTCTCCAAATTTATTTATAATTTATCAGGAAGATTTTGTAATTAGGTAAATTACAAATAGACATGTGTCATTTATTGGAAGGTGGGACAGGGGAGTGGGATAGAAGAATTGGGACAGGGATCCGGACCCATGAAAGGGAGACAAAGTACATTTTGAAAAAGGATAGTTGAGTCCTTGGTATTTTTTCCTCTCATCCTCTCGCCAAAACCTTAGCCCCTGAGACTATTTATAAATCAACCGATCCATATCACACTAAGATTCATTTTTTATCTAGAAAACCCAATGCAATTAGGAATAGGTTTCCTCCTCCATGAATGATTCCAATTTGGTAGATATCTCACCCTATGTAGGATTCTTTTTTTCCCCATACAATTAATAAAATCCAAATACATGTAAATAACTTATAATTATATGGATCCCATATCACACATGGGCGGACCAATTCTAACAATTACAAAAATAATTTTGTTTGATAAAAATAATTTTGTTGGTCTTTAGTGAGTTTATTTTTTAAATTAGATGATTTTTTTTTATATTTTTGAACTTGTCTCGTCAAGAAGAATCGAAAAAATATAAAATTTTGATCAAATAACGAAAAAAGTTCACTAATAATAACAAAACTTAAAAATAAAAAATCCAATATACCCCAAACTGGTTTTGCATACGTTTTTTCAGCAATAGCTCTCTCCAATGACAAGTAAAATGTAAAGAAAAATATAAAAGGGAGAAAAAGTGGCGTTTTGAAAAAGGAAACCACCAAGAATGAGGTTGGGAGTCCAAAGTAATCCCATTCGTAGTGTTGGCATTTATCACAGCGTTTCAAAAGTAGTAAGATGTTCTACGAAAGCCATAATTACATTTTTCATAACAGACAAGAAAATTAAACATAGCAAACCCACAAGATTATTTGTTACATTTAAGCAAAAACATATACTTAATACTGCTTCGGATGATTTTCACTTGAG
>BRYF01000005.1:18025000-18027500 GCA_030159135.1 Actinidia polygama
TTGATTTTTCAAATGTTAGGGGCCGTGACCATTTTGGTCAACAACCCTCGTTTAGAGAGCCTGTTAGAGATGCTCTTACACTTTGAGCGTTGCACCATTGCCAAAGATTGTGCCAATCACGTGGGGGCGGGGCACATGCTCTCTTCCATTTATGAACCTCCATTTTTTCAATTCTGATTGACTTTTTTACTTATTTTAAATAAAAAAATCAAACGAAAAACTAAAAAAACTAGTGTCAAACCAATCCTCAGTCACATCGCCACACCCCCATATCAAGGGGTGGGAATAAAGGTTTTCTTTTCTCAGTGAGAATCCCCCTGGTCTTTTAAAACTCCTCTCCCTCTCTCCGTGTGAGACGGTCCCCTTGTCAAATCCCCAGCCAGGGGTTTGCTGCCCATGCCTCCTGCAAAAAAAAAAAACACATTTTTTGCGTACGCGTTAGAGTTTTATAATTTTAAAAGTAGATAAAATATAAACGTCAGATAAAAGATGCATTGCATTTATATAAGAGAGATAAATTGCTACAAAACGAAAAATAAATTAAAAATTACATTGATTTTGAAAAAAAAATTATTAGTTTGGGAGAAATGAGGAAGAATGAAATAGGTATTTTAGTTTTTTTTATGTGAATCCCACTAAAAAATGATTCAATTGGTAAAAAATATGCCCAAATTTAAATTTTTTTTGTCCATTAAATAAGAACCTATGTGGGTCCCAAACCTTTTGAAAATAAGGAAATGATAGTTTTGGGAGAAAAAAAAATAATCTCAGATGAAATCTCAGCCGTTAGATTAATTCAAATAAATTTTAACCGTAGATAGCAATAGATAAATTTAAAATTCAAAATGAGTTGTGATTCATAATACAGATGTTTCACTTCTCATTTTCCTATCATAAGTTTTTCAGTATTTGACGTGTGTAGAAAAGAACCGACCAAAAAATATAAAAAGTAAATGAATATGCATCTTTTTTATTTTTGCCTTTTACACCCTCGTAATTATTATTGGGGTGAGAACCCCACCTCACCCAAAAAAAAAAAAAAAAAAAAAATGGACCGACCCAAAAAAATGAACCTAACCAAATTGACAGTTTTCGGTCGATTTTCGGTCCTTACGAGATTTTGGTCTATGATTTTAAAAAAAATAATTTTTAATTTTGATCTGATCATGAAAAAAACGACCGAATCAGACCAAGTTATATTTTATCTATATTAATATATAAAGCACATTTGATCTCGACCGTCTATTATTTTCTAGTCTAACCGTCATAAAAATAATTTAGAAGGAGCACAAATTACTTGGAATAGTATTGAAACTAAAGTTTATGATAGTATAAACTGCCACTAATTGGAATAATAGACTAAATAAGATTAGGTAATGCCCACGACCATAAAGAGTGGGGGACTATAGATGGTAAAATTGTTTGAAGTGAAGAGAGATTATTATAAACAAAGATAGAATATATTATAATTTTACCCGTATGTTAGAATTTTATATATTTTCAATTTGTCCCTCGTAAAATTCTGTATGTTCTTTCTTAAATCCTTTATAGTTTCTCATTTCTTGGGCATCACATACCCATCCTTGGCATAGAGTCACCGACGTATACTTAAATGTGGTAAAGCCAAAGTGGTTAGCCTAATGGTTATAGCGATTCCTTATTAGACGTAATACTTGAATTTGAGTTTTATCACTACAAAATGCAATAATTTATTTTTCTATACTCTGTTGATTGTCAAGAAAAAGAAAATACTTGTCGATTGCCGGTTTTAAAACTCATTTTATCTCCATACTATCAGGCTACATTCAAGACTCTGGGCCTTATGGGTTGATCTGCTCACAAGATTGTGAGAAGATGAACGGGCTTTTGAGAACAATCCGTACACATTTTAAAGTATAAATGTAGTAAGATTGTTTCGTTGTAGATATTTAATTATTTTAATTATTTTTTATGAATAATCTTTTCCACAAACTTTATAAAATAGAATCGAGTTTCTCTACCCTTCAAGGTTTTAAACTCATTGGGTATGTTTGATTACCCGAGATTAGGTGGGACTGGACTACGAGTCCAGTCCAGTCCTTCGTTTATTTTTTTAAAACGGCTCCGGATTACTAGTTCGAGCAGACCCAATAGTCCCTCATACTTGGGACAACTTTGTCCCGAAATGTTCTATGATTTTATTAGTTCCCAAGTAGTCCGAAACTACTTGACCTGTCCGGATAAATAGACAAGCCTATTGTAATTTGTAAAGTTAGTAAATTGCATTACTGATTGTCAAATCATTTTTCTAATAAATTATAGTAGATTTTGCGCTCATGTTGGATCTGACTTGATTACCAGCTTGTCATGAGCTGTCATCACACACATCAAGGATTAAAGAAAATGAAGCAATTAATGGACTAATTTATGTATTGGTATGGGATGAAGTGCTAAAAACACAAGGGTTAGCGGCACTTTATCCTCTTAAAACATTAACTGATTTTCATTTTGACTCTCAAAA
>BRYF01000005.1:18130000-18132500 GCA_030159135.1 Actinidia polygama
TTCCCCCTCAATCAAAACCAAGTTGGCACATTTATAAAAATCGTCCCACTAAACACCGTTTTATTGGACATAAGTTATTGTACACTTTTTATAAATATTTATTTATTTTTTACTGATATTATTAAATTTTACCGATTAACCACCACTTATTGGTCTATGACCAACATTTTTCTTACAAGGATGAAAGCACAATAACAGCCTGATTGGCATCCGGAGATGGTCCCGGATTTGGCCATCTCCCGAATTTGTTCTCCCGCGATGCTTCTTCTCTCGGGTTTGGCGAGGATTTTTGTCTCCCTGATTTCTTCTCCGACCGCCTTCGAAATCCTTCCACAACTGGAGTTGGGACGGACAGGGGGCACCCCGTCCGTGGTCACGCGGTCCTCCGCGTCGTGGTGGATGACCGTTGTGCCCTCGTGCTCTCTGATTGTGCCTTAATCCGTGATGTTTTTCGATGTTCTTGGAAGTGATCGGAGGCAGCAGCGGAGACGGGTAGGAGAGAGGAGAAGGAATTCTGGGAAGTGATCGGAGAGGAAGAGATTCGAGAGTGGATGATGATCTTGATGGATTTCGATGTTCGTCGGCCTCTGCAGCCATTTTGCCCAAATTTTTGCGGGTGGAGATGGAAGATCTTCAACACGCCGTGGGTGGGGATTGTGTTGTTGACGGTGATCGCTTTGGCTGTGTCGTACATATTGTCATCTATTTTTTTTTGGACAGTTTGGGGATGCTGTATTGGTTAGATGACAGAGAAACACAAAGACTCCGCAAGCAAATATCATAAAACTAAGGATAAATTTCACTATAGTCGCTGTAGTTTGATAAAAGTTTTATTTTGATTTTTATAGTTTTTATTTTAACAGTTAGGTCCTTTAAGTTTTAATTTAGTTCAAATATAGTCCCCGTTAATACCCGTTAACAATTTGAATGAAAAACAAGCACGTAATTACTCACAAGGCCAATTTTAGGGACCAAAATTTTATCACAATTCATCCCTATAGTTTGATCAAAGTTTGACTTTGGTTCCTAAAAATGACCATTTGAGCTTCACGTGTTTGCTTTCCATTCAAAATTTTAATTTATATTGATGGGAACTACATTACAATCTGATTGAAATTTTAGGGGACCTAATTGTTAAAATTAAAAGTATAGGGACCAAATTTAAACTTTGGTAAAACTACATATACTAGTAGTAAAATTAACCGAATTATATATTTTATAAATTATATATTAATATTTAAACTAAAATTTTTTAATTTAATCATCTAAATATTAATTAATATATATTTTATCTAATTAAACGAAATTACATTTAATACTAACAACTAATTAATGAAGTGGGGGTAATTTTTTCTTTTGACATTTTAACCTATCATATCCAACTTTCAAATCACATTTTTCAAAACACATCCAAATACCAAACTATAAATCCACCATTCTTAAAAGGTGGGCCTCACCTTATTATAAATTACCCCTCTCATTTCAAATGCACCCTCAAATCCACCATCATTCTAAATTCATCAAAATTAAATTATTCCGCCAAACGCAATGTAAAGGTGCTGGATAATTCTCCTTCACAAAAAAACAAAATGAAAATTTGTAATTGGTTGTCTACAAGCTGCAAATGGACCAACCAGCCGGTCGGTTCAATCATGTAAGCCGGTCCACCACCTTGTCCCTTACTCTCTCTCTGTGGAATTGATTGATGAAATGATGTGCAAAATCTTGGGTAAAGATTTGATTTGATTCAACATGTCCTTGGCTAAGAGACCATTGCAGTCGTGTGTGAAATTATGTGATGTGTCTCATAATAATCATAGGATTCCCTTGGTTGGAAGATTCTCTATGGCTCTTGACAGTTGATATACTTTATGAGTAATAATGTAAAAACACATAATTCGTACATAATTTCTAGTCATAATATTGCACTCTACAATGTGTCTGTTCTACGCTATTTGAATCATATTTTCTAATAAAAATTTTACGGCGATTTTCATATTACATGCTTCAACTTTCATTTGATTTCTACTTTCGTAACTCGTCTCTCATCTTTCAATCTATACGTATTATATTCTGAACTTTGAAATTGATTGTAATGTAAATCTTTTGTTCGTACCCATTAGTTTTAGTGGTACATGTTCTATAGCAGAGGAGGAAAACACAATCTCTTTTCTGGATTTAAGTTTGTCACTAACGTCTTGACGAGAGTTTGGAGGCCGAAGTCGTAATACCTCCATTCCATGGAAGACCCTTTTCCGATATGAGACTCAACTAAACTCTCTCTCGGAGCGGAACATTCTTTTCTTCACCCTCTATTTCAAATCTCTTCTTCTCCCCTTGTTTTATATTTTCAGCCCCTCCCCCTTTTTTATTTTTTAGTGGGAAATAAGTTTCAGGCGGAAAAAAGATTATGCGCCTGATTTTGTCCACTAAACTAACAAGGACGAACAGAAGACTCACATTGCAATCAAGTTCAAAGTTCAAAGCTTATAACCTTCAA
>BRYF01000005.1:18302500-18310000 GCA_030159135.1 Actinidia polygama
TCTTTTTATTTTTTTTCAATTTTAAAATGTCTTAACTTTTTTTTTCCCCCATTTTAAAATGTTTTTTATATACCTTCTCAAAAAAAAATTAAACGGCTTTATCCATTTTTTTCTTATTTAATTTCCCTTTTTCTCTGTTTTTTATTTTATATGTTTTTCTATCTTTTTCCTATTTATATTTTTATTCTTCTTTTCTATTTTTTTTATAATTTCTTTTCTATTTAAAAATGTTTTAACAGTTTTTAAATTTTTTTCTTTTTCTACTTTTGTTTATATAAATATTTAATTTAATTTTGTTTATTTTTTATTTACTTTTTTTGTGTGACTTTTTTACTTTTTTCTTCATTTATTTTTATATATTTCTATTTTTTTATTCGTTTTCGGTTTTCGTTGATTCCATGTTTTTATTTGTTATCTATTGTGTTTTTCTATTTTTTTGTTTTTCTTCTTCTTTTCTTCGTTTTTTGTTTTTATTTTCATTTTTTATTCTTTAATCTCAATTTTTTTTCAACTTTTTTTTTACTTCATTTTGTTCTTGTTTTTATTTCATATATTTTATATATTTTTTTCTATTTTTATTTTCTTCTTCTTTATTTTTTTTTCATCTTTTAAAATTATTTTTAACTGTTTTTTATTTTTTTCTTGTTTTTTACCTAATCGTTTGGTTTATAAAATAAAAATTACTTCTTTTCTTTTTTTAAAAAAAAAATCATTTTTCTTTGTTTCTGTATTAATTGTTTTAACAGCTTTTTTCATTTTTCTTTGTTTCTCTATTTTTATTTTCTTCTTTTTTATTTTTTTCTAGTTGTTTACCTAATCGTCTGGTTTATAAAATAAAAATTACTTCTTTTCTTTTTATAAAAAAAAAAATCATTTTTCTTTTTTTCTGTATGAATTGTTTTAACTGTTTTTTTCATTACCTGTTTTTTATCTATTTTTTTATAATTATTTTTTTTTACTTTTCGCTTTTATTGTTTATATTTTATATTTCGCCTTTATACTTTTCGCTTTTATTGTTTATATTTTATCTATGTTTTAATTTTAATTTTATTATTCATTTTTTTCTGTTTATCTTTTTTTTATTTTACTTTCATTTTTCTTTTTATAAATATTTTTAATTTTTTTATCTACTTTTTTTATCAACTGTTTTTTTGTACTTTTTTCTTCATTTTTCTTTTTTGTATATATATTTTATCTAATTTTTTCCTATTTTCCGATTTTTTCCCTTGTTTTTCGTTTTTCATTGATTCCATGATTTTTTCCTTTGTCTATCTATTTTTACTCCGTTCTAAATGTTTTTTATTTTTTTCCTGCTTTTCACCTAATTGTTTTGGTTAATAATTTTTTTTTAGATTTTATACTGTCACACCCCCCAACCTAATTAGACATAATCAATGCGTAATTAGGCGGGATGTGATCGCACAGGTCATCATGCCTGCGTACGACACCTGATACTCATCAAATCATTTAATACATATACACCCCTACACTTTTGGTTTAAAGCCAACACCATACGACAAACATAAAATATAGACATTTACACAATCATTACAAAACTAGATGATACTGTACAAAAGTAAGAACTGTCATAAGTTCTTCCAGTGACAACCAACCACGACCAAGAAGGACTCTATGTCTAGTACCATGACTCCAGTGAACCAGACTGCTAATCATATAGCCTCACCTGTCAAAACAATCTGTGTGGGTGTGAGCTAATAATCAACGTGCTCACAATAGATAATCAAACTCATAAAGAATGATATAAGGATGTCACACATCATAGATATCCATCAATATCCACCACAAATATGGTAATCAAACTTATAAAGAATAATATAAAATACCATCCATCATAGATATACAGAAATAAAGTGCAATGATGCAATGATGCAAAGATGCAACACCCACATGTGCGCGCGAATTTAGATAACGTTGGCCCAATGTCTGATGGCTCGTTATCAAGGATGTCCCCACTCGACACCCTATAAGATTAACCCCCACTCGGTTAATCTAGATCAACCCCCACTCGGTTGATCTTTAGGTTAGCCCCACATTGGCATAACCTTTCTCCAGTGCAATGCAAGCACACAAGATAAATGATATGCATTGTCACCTCAATTATAAATCATCATCAACCATGTATCAAGTCACCTCATGTATAGATCAACATCCACATTTTATCAAAGTCAATCAATTCAATATGAATAAGAATATCTGTATTTAATCCCACCTGTTACCGTACTTACACCTTGCTTTAAGATGTCTCGAAGACGATTTTCCTTACTTAGCTTCTCGAGGGTCACCACTTTATGTAGAATAATTGTATTTCATTTTGGCTCCATTTCGGAACCTAACGAAAGAAAAAGTTATCACCGATAACAATTAATTCAAAATAATGAATTCAATCCTATAATTTATAATCTAACCTTATGAATTCTCATTAAATATTATCAGTTACAATCCAGTAAAATTTCAAAACGATCGGACCATTTTTCACCGTTGATTGTCACCAAATATGCCCATTATCACTACCGATCACCACTTTATATAATACGTCACTCTAACTTTAGAATTAGTCTAAACTGACCCCATAATCGAATCCAGAACACTGAAAAACATAGGAAACGACTACTCACACAGTCAAAAACTCATCTGATTGACCAATTATCAAATAGGGTACACGATAGTACCATAGACTCGCCCACACTGAATAATTTTCAGATCTGGCAGCTATGGAAGCCCAGCCAGAGCTGCGAATTCCAGTTTCTATATTTTTGAAATTCTTCCTCCTTTATCAAACCAATTTAATCCTAACAACTTGTATAAATACAAATATGCATATATATACATATGATTTCATGAGATCTACCCAAAGAAAAGTAATATAACTTTTCAAATCTTAACAAAATACACATCAATCAATAAATTTAACAGGAGAGTTTACCTGTAAATAGAGAACCATCTTCTTCTCTTCCCTCTCCCTTTCTCTCTCGGCCTCCTCTCTCTCTCTCTCTCTCTCTCTCTCTTTCTTTCTTTCTTTTTCTTTTTCTTTTACTATATATATATATATCTATATGACACGCACAAAGGAGGAGAAAAAGAAAGGCTACGGGTGTCCTCTGATACAGCCAAATTTTTATCAAAATTACACTTCAATCCCTCCAACTTTTAAATCTTTTTAATTTTATTCCAAAAGTTATAATTCTTGCACTTTAACCCCAAACTAGTTTTTATATTTACATTTTCAATCTATAACTTTAATTAATAACATTTATATCCCCAAACACACTCCCACACATGACGCACATGACCCACACTCATTAAATTACACTAATTAACATAATTACCTTATATATATCCATGAAATTAAATTAATTAAGAGATTTAGGGTTTAGGGTCTCACATATACTTTTCTTTGGCTATTTTTTAACTAATTTTTTGTTTTTTCTTTGGCTATTTTTTATTTTTCAACTAATTTTTATATTTTTTACTTTATTCTCTGGTTTTATTTTTTATATTTTATCTACGTTTTTCCCTAATTTTCAGTTTTTTTCTATTTTTTTCTTCATTTATTCTTTGTTTTTTTTTAAATATATTTTATCTACTTTTTTCTTATTTTTTTGTTTTTTTTCTTCTATTCTTCTTTTTTTCGTGTTTAATTTAATTTTTTCTGTTTACTTTTTTGTTTCATTCCCTGTTTTTTGTCTAATTTTTTTAACTGTTTTTCAACTCTTTTCAAATTTTTCTGTTTTTCTTCTTTTTTTATTTTTTTTCTGTTAATCTTTTTTTTTGTTTTCCTTTTCCTTTTTCTTTTTCTTTTTATTCTACAGTGTTAACAATTTTTATTTTTCCTGTTTTTACCTATTTTTTGGGTTTATATATAATTTTTTTATTTTATATACCTTTTTTATAAAAAAATTCAACTGCTTTTTCTATTTTTAGCTTTTTTTTTTTCCTTTTGTCTTTTTTTTTATTTTTATCAACTTCTTCCCCATTTTTCTGTTTTTCTTCTTCATTTCTTCGTGTGTTTTTTAATTTCATTTTTCATTTTTTTTGGTTTATCTTTGTTATTTTAAATTAATTTTTCTTCTTTTTTACTTTCTTTTTTTTCTGTTTGTTTTTTTATTTTAAACATTTTTAACTGTTTTTTTCATTTTATCCCTATTTTTTTATCGAATTTTTCTGTTTTTTTTTTGTTTTTCTTTTTAGATATATATTTTGTCGTAATCTTCTGATCCGAAATTTATATTTTATCTCTATTTTTTTTCTTATTTATTTTTTTCGTTTTCTCTCTTTTTTAATTTTTATCAACTTTTTCCCTATTTTTCTGTTTTTCTTCTTCATTTCTTCGTTTTTTTTAATTTCATTTTTCATTTTTTTGGTTTATCTTTGTTGTTTTAAATTAATTTTTCTTCTTTTTTCCTTTCTTTTTTTTCCTTTTTTTTCTATTTTAAACATTTTTAACTGTTTTTTTCATTTTATCCCTATTTTTTATTTAATTTTTCTGATTTTTTTTGTGTTTTTCTGTTTTTCTTTCCTTTTTTTTAATATTTGAATTGTATTTTTTTTTACTATTTTTATCTTCTATTTCTTTTTAGATATATATTTTGTAGTACTCTTCTGATCATAAATTTATATTTTATCCCTATTTTTTTCCTTCATTTCTTCATTTTTTTGGGTTTATCTTTTTTCGTTTAGTTTAATTTTTTCTTCTTTTCTTTCTTTTTTCTGTTTTTTTTTCTATTTTAAACTGTTTAACTATTTTTTCCAAAATTTTTATCTAAGTTTTCTGATTTTTTTTTGTTTTTTGATTTTAATTTTTAAACTTTTTTGTTTGTATTAAAAAAATAGTTGCATTTTTTATTGATTTTATTTTTTTTTTTCTTCCTTTTTTTTCTATTTTTTCTTTTGACTTTTCCTTTTTCCTCTTATTGTTTCCATTTTAGTTATCTTTTTTTCCCCCTATTTTCTTTTTCTCTTTCTCTCTATTTTTATCAGTTTTGTCCCTATGTTTTTTTTCCTGTTTTTTATTCCCCGTTTCAAAATTTTTTCATTCTTTTTTCTCTTCATGTTTTTATCTGTTTTTTTATATTGTTTTCTCCTTTTTTATTTCTTTAGTTTTTTAATATTTGTTTACATTTTTTTGTTTTTTTTTTATTTCTTTACCTTTTTTTCCTGTTTATATCTATCTATCTGTCTATTTATCTATCTATATTCTATATATTATATTCCTTATTTACCTTTTTCCTTTTTATCTTTTTATTTATTTTTTGTTTATTTTCATGTTTTTATTTTATTATTTTTCTTTTAGCTATTTTTTCTGTATTTTATTTTATATATATGTTTTGTTATATATTTTTTTTTCTTTTTGCCTTTTTTCTCACTTTATCTATTTTTTCTTCTTTTTTTATTTCATGTTTTTCTTTTTTTCTTTTTTCCCCTCCTTTTTTTTATCTACTTTTTTAACTGTGTTTGTCTCTTTTTGTTCTTGTTTTCATCTATTTTTTCTATTTATTTCTATTTATCTTCTTTTTTTCTTTCTTTTATGTAATTTATTTTCACCTTCCATCTCCTTATTGTTTGAAAAGCGATTTCTATTTTTGTTTTCGATTCCAATTTTTTATGTTTCTATTTCTGTTTTTAGTTTTTAGTTTTTGTTTTTATTTCTATTTCTATTCCTATTTCTTTATGTTTTTATTTTTATTTTCCTTTTTCTATTTTTTCTGTTTTTTTTTTTTACTTTTTTCTGTTTTTTATTATTTTACCTGTGTTTCACTTTTTATGTTTTATTTTTTTTGCTTTTTCTTTTTCTTTTCTCCTTTTTCCCCCTTTTTTTCTTTTGTTTTGTTATTCTTTGGTTTAACCTTTTTTCTGTTTTTTTTATAACTTTTTTTACATTTTTTTTTTGGTTCTTTTTTAAATTTCTTAACTATTTTTCCTTTCCTTTTCTTTTCTCTGTTTTTATTTTTTCCTTTTTTCTTTTTATCTACTTTTTTTTTCTTCTGTTTTTTTCTTTTTTTTTTCTTTTCTTATCTCTTTTTCTCCGTTTTTTTATTTTTAATTTCCGAAATGTTTTATTCACTTTTTTTCTTCATTTTTCTGTTTATACATATTTTTGGTATTTTTTTTCTCCTTTATTAACTTTTTATCTTCTTTTTTTTTTTAGTTTTTTTGCGTGTTTTTTAAAGATGATTTGTTATTTTTTTTGTCTTCCTTTTTTATTCTTTATTTTTCCTTTTTTGTTGCTTTTTCTTTTTCTTCTTTATTTTAATTGTTTTTATTTTTTTACATTTTTTATTAGTTTTTTTTATCTTTATCTACTTTTTTATTCTGTTTGTTTTCCTGTTTTTTCTTTTTGGTTCTCTCTTTTAATTTTTAACTTTTTTTTCTTCTTGTTTTTGTAATTGTTATCTTCTTTTTTCCTTTTCTATATTTTTTTACAGTTTTTTAGTTTTTCCTGTTTTTAATTTCTAAACTGGTTTTTTCCCATTTTTTCTTATTTTTATTTATTTTTTTAGTGTTTATCTATTTTGTTATGTCTTTTTTACCTGTTTTCCTCTTTTTTCTGTTTTGTATTCCCTATTTTTAATTTTTAATTTTTTATCTTCTTTTTATTCTGTTTTTACTATTTTTCCTCTTTCTATTTTTTTTTGTTTATATATCTTTTTATCTTTTTTTCCCTTTTATTTACTTTCCTTTTCTTTTTCTTTTTTCTTTTCTCCTATTTTTTCTGTATTTTTATCTACATCTAATTTTTCATGTTTTTAATTTTGCACTCTTTTTCTATGTTTTTTTATTTTTTTTCTACTTTTTTTTCTTATTTCTTTTTACTGTTTTTCACTTTTCCTTTTTTCTTGGTTTTTCTTGTTTTTATCTATTTTTTCTGTTTATATGTATAGTTTTTTTTGTTATCTTCTTCCTACTTTTCTATTTTTTACTTTTCTACTTTTCTATTTTTCTATTTTTCTATTTTTTCCCCTTATTTTTTGTGTTTTGCTATTTATTTTTCATTTTTTTTTGTTTTTAGTTATTTTATCTTCTTTTTCCTTTTTCCTTTTTTAATCTATTTTTTTCTTCTGTTTTTTTTCCAGTTTTTTTATCTTTATCTACTTTTTGTTTTCACTGTTTTTTCTTCTTGTTTTCATTTCATTTTTTCAATTTTTTCTGCTTATATACTTAGTTTTTTTTGTTATCTTCTTCTTTTCTTTTTTCTTTTTTATCTATTTTTTCTGTTTATATAATATATATAGTTTTTTTTCTTGTCTTCGCTGTTCTTTTTTTTTTTGTCTTTTATTTCTGGACTATTTTTTTTATATACTTTTTTTCTTCTTTTTCTGTTTACTATATCTATTGTTATATTCTTTTTTTCCTTTTTTCTCTTTTTCTTATTTTTTTTGCTTTTTGACTGTTTTCTTTTTCTTTTTTCATATTTTTTATTCCCTTTTTTATTTTTATTTTATTTTTATCTCTTTTTTCCTAATTTTTTCCCCATGTTTTTAT
>BRYF01000005.1:18370000-18372500 GCA_030159135.1 Actinidia polygama
AAAATGATAAGATATTTCTCATCAATAATGTTAAGGTATCAATTTTTCGCATTAGAGGGTCGATTTCACATTGTATATGTCTTTTCTTTTCTAAATGCAACTTACAGCCTCTATTTTGTTTTTTGCTAGCTCTTAGATTTGGTTTTCGATAAAAGATTTGGAAACCTTACTAAAAAACAATAAAGCAGTTGAAGATTAAGAACTTAGCAATGGATAGTGCCAAATTGCTAGACCATGGTAAGGTTAATGTTCAAATGATATTTAATCTATGTTATATTCTCATGTTTTGTATTACATTTGAGTAAATGTGTTTCCTAAAATTTGTTTCCTAAAATTTATCTAATGCTAAACCAAGTTTAACGATAGCAAATTATAGCAAACCAAATAAAATGAGAGAAAAAGTTTTTATGTGACAAGTCTGTTTCAAATCCCAAAAAAAGTATATCACAAGCATTTCATTTAGTGGGAGACTGACATGGAAAGAAAAAGGAAACTAAACATACATCTTCAGTACGAGTCATTCAATTGAGAAAGATTATTTCTCAATGCAATTGAATGCACATGACTAGGAGTTGCCAAAATTCCATTTCGAAGACCTACCTCTCACATCAATTCCTCCCACAAACGTACACTAACTTCAACAAAAACAATAATTACAAACACAATAGAGTAATATGAAATTCTGTAAAAGTTATACGATCTAATTATTCGAAATTGTTTATGAATTAAGTGGTCTAATGATGGAATCGTGTACGTTTCTACAGTGGTCGATAGGTTAAACATTCTTGAGTCGGGATTCACCGTGATAAGTTACAAATTAGGTTTTTCTAATAAATATATATTTTATTTTTTTTACAATAAAAATTTAAAATCCCAACACAATATTATCGATAATAGGGGAAAGAAAATGTTCAAATTAAAGAAAAGCATTTAGACCTAAATGTGACTAGGAGTCGCATGATAAAAAAAACATGGATTTTTTATTCAATTTAAGAAAAACAGAAAAATTTTAAAAAGAAAAAAGTTTTTAAAAAAAGGTTACGATAAAATAAAGAAAAAAAATATAAATAGTTGTTTTAGGAATTTGCATTTTGGGGTTTGAATTAGGCTTTGTTTGGCCTAATTAAAAAAAAATTGTTTTTTGCAGTTTTTGATAAAATATAAAAATAGAGATAAAAAATTAGATTTTTTTATATAGAATGGCTAAAAAAATATTAGTAAAAAATCACTAATAGCTGTTGGATTTACAAAAAAAATCTATGCCATATAATTCATAAAAAAACAAGTTAAAATAAGTCACCCGCTAGATCAAAAAAATAAGGTCAAATAGACCCAATGGCGGATGCAGAAATTTTGCCGAGGGGGAGTCAAATTATACATTTTTAATGTATCTTTCGAAATTTTTTTTGGAGGGGACAGATTTAGCAAAATAGTCAAAACTAACAAAAAATATAAAAAAAGAGATGTTTCAAAACCTAAATTATTTAGCCAAAACCAAACTAAAAAATATAGATCAATCGGGACTTAATTACATGGCTGGCTTGAACAGAATTAACGGTAACTTGTTCAAACTAAGCACGCAATCAGAACAATGACGTACCCTGCAAAATAATTATTATTAGTTTTTTTTTTTTTTTTTGCAATTGGGTGGTAAGATGTAATTGGTCAACCATTTCATTGAAGGGTAATTTTATACAGTAAATTTTACTATTGGTCCCTACAATTTTAATTTGAATAATTACAATATTTTAAATTTCAATCAGTTCCAATGCAATCTCACCATTCAAATTCGTTAAAAATACTAATAGAAATTGAGGGACTGCATTGCAACTGATCGAGGATTTGAAGGTTCAATTTGTATAAATTGAAACTACAGAGACTAAAGTAAATTGTTGACTCAACTACAGAGATGGACAGTGAAATTTTTATAACTTTATCTTATTTTATTGACAGTATGCAACTTGCACATACCCAGTTGAGAGAGAGAGAGAGAGAGAGAGAGAGAGAGAGAGAGAGAGAGAGAGAGATTCTTCATCTTTGACTTTTGAGGTTTGCATGGGCCATAGGACATGGAAAATTGCTAGACAAATACCGAAATTTCAACAATCTTTCTTACAAACAATCTCGAAAGATCGAGAGAGAGAGAGAGAGAGGATTGTGTTTGATTTTACAAGGAATGGATGGACCAACTAACATGGTCATGAAAGTAACTCACAATCTTACACTAAGATTGTGTTTAGATCAAAAATTTGATGAAAAAAAATATAACAGAAATGAAAAAGTTTGTAAATCTAACGATCCTGCTCAACGGTCAGATTCTCAACTTTTTTGTTTATATTTTTTTTATCTTACCAAATTCTTGATCTAAATAAATAAAGTTTAATGAATAAATCTTTGGAAGGTGAACCATTGTTTTGGGAAATTTGGAAAGTGAAACCAATGGTACACCTCTCATGCAAGTGACCGGCTGATTCCCTTGTCTTAAAAGGATTGTGAGCAA
>BRYF01000005.1:18395000-18397500 GCA_030159135.1 Actinidia polygama
TAATTTACTTAAAGAATTTAACATGTGAATAGTGCCTAATCATTTTTTATTAGGCAATGTAATAAAACTAAATGTGTATACTATTTTGATGTGGACCATTTTAAAAGTGTTCATAGCTAAAAGTAGTAAAAAAAATCAATTTGGCCAACTTGATGTTGATGCCCTAGAATAAAAACCAAATATGTGATTATAAGGCCTGTTTGGGCTTGCTTAAAAAAAATTAAAAAATATATATTTTTGAATTAAAAATGTAAAGTGAGTCAAAAGAAACTGTGTTGTTTTGATATAGCTAAAAAAAATAGATTATTTTAGCAAATAAACTCTCATAACTCACCCAAACACAAACAAAAAACATTTAAAAAAAAATCATCCCAAAAACTAGCTCAAACGGGACCTAATTTATGGATAGGTGTCAGGAACCACCCTACAATGCCTCGTAATGTCACGTGCTGTCTTGTCTTCAAATCCCGCTCCGTGACAATATGTGAGGTGCACTTTTAGAACAGAGTAATTTCCATGCATATAACAAGGCAAAGTGTATAGCACACACTGTGTGTATCATAAAAAAATATTACGCTCGATTGTAGTAAATATTATGATCGTTGTGATAAATATTATGAATAGTAAAAAATCGTGTGTTATGCATCATTGTGATAAATGTTATACCTTTTTGTGGTAAATAAAAATTATAAATTTTTTCTGTTATAATCGATTGTAGTACACGTTATGATCATTTATGATAATATTATACATATATATATATATATATATATATATATATATAGTTTTTGAGATGTATACTTTAACTACTTCCCAATAACAACCATAGGAATGGAATTTCTTTTCGTAATCTTATTGAAAGAAAGAGCACCAAAAATTGGACTTTTCTGGTGTGAATGGCAGCACAGCCTATACAAAGATGGAGGCCCATTTCAAGGATAATGCCAGCGTTTGAATTCTATTACCAGATTTCATGACTGCAATTTTATTCACTTTACTTTGGGTTGTGTTTGGATTTAAAAATTGATGGGACAAAAGAAAAAAAATATACGGAGCCTTGATCCAAATATTGTCTTAAGGTAGGTGAGTAGCGGAGTCCATTTTAAATAGTGAACCCATTTTAGATAGAGGTGTACACGATTCAAATTAGTAAAAAAGAAGAAGAGAGAATCGAACTGATAGTAACAGGAAAATAGTTTGGACCAATCTAAACTGTTAGCCTTTGTGGATCCGAATTAGAAAAACGACTTGGTTCTAATTCAGTTCGGGTTGTGACATGTTAGCACGCAACGTGAAATATTAAATCTAACATTCAAATTTTAACATCCAAATACCAAAATAAACATCTAAAATGTTAAACCATCGCAATTTCAAAGCCAAACATCCAAAATATTTAACTATTCGAATTCCAAAATAATGTATCTTAACATTCTAAGTTCAAAATAAACTAATCACAATCATCACAAATTAAATCACAAGAGAGAGGTGAAAGAGAGAAGTGGAAATTTTATATATTGAGTCGTTAGAAATTAGTGTTAGGGAGAGTTCAACTTAAACACACACACACACACAGGTATATAAGCATAAGAAAATTGGTTTTGGAATAAAAAACCAAAACAAGACTATATAGATTGTTTCTCTAATTTTGAGAATGCAAATCAGACCATTTAGATCGTAGAATCGGACCATCTCGTAGAATCCGACCATTTAAATACTTTACATTGCGTTATAATTTCAAATTTACTATTAACACATTATTTTGATAATAATTTTTGTAAATTATTTTTTAGTAAAATAGGATTTTCCTTTTGCATATAAAAAATAAACGAAAACTAGTAGAGTATTCTTTTTGTGCACGTGGTCCCGGTCTGATGCACACAATCACCGCGTCAAGGTAAGGAAACTACTAGCTAGGGAACCTTAATGCAAGATCTAGGAGACAAAATGTAGAATGTTAAGAAGTCAAATCCAGATTCGACATAAGATTTACATGACATATCAAATGTGGGTTATATATATATATATATATATATATATATATTTCGATTAGGGATGGCAATTTTCTCGGAAAAGTCGGGTCCCCGCCCCGTCCCGACTCTAATAGAGTGGGTTTGAGGTAAAGATAAACTGTTTCGGGGCGGGTTATGGGGGAGAAAGTGTGAGTTCGGGTTTATTCCGCCCCGAACCTGCCTCGATTATGTTTAAATAGTCAAAATTACTCTTATTTTTTTTAAATATAGCATAATATCCTTACAAATGACATAATGTACAGTAATATCAAACTTATCGTATATAATAATTAAGTATGCCGTTGAAGAAAATCTAGAATCATGAGAAGAAAGTGGCAGAAATGATCAATGCCTTGACATTGAAAGATCTATTTTTGTTAAGAAATCAATGGTACCAGTCACGTCCAGTTTGGGCTAGTTTTTTTTTTTAGATTTGTATAAAAAAAAATGTGTTCAAATCTGGAAAAAAAATCTACTTTGGACAAAAAAAA
>BRYF01000005.1:18407500-18410000 GCA_030159135.1 Actinidia polygama
CATTGATTCCTCCATAATCACAATGTATTTCAATTAGTTATACCCTTTCATTGAGTACTCTAAATTGCATTATATTTCAAGTAGGCAGTTGCGCTTATTGACTGATATGGTTGGAATTGTGTGGTTTTTTTTCATCTCTCTCTCTCTAAACCCAATCCTTGATTTGGAATCCAATTGCACTAATTTGGACATCACTTTCAACTTTTTGAAGTACATGGCTTTTTTCCCCCTATTGACAAAGTTTCAGATAAACGTGTGTAGTCAGACTATCAGCTGGACTTAAAGACCTGTCTGTCCACTAATTGAGAGTTTGGCCTTTTGAGGTAGAGTTCTTTTTTTAAAGAGTTTTTAGCCCCTTTTCCTGAAGTCTTGGCCTAGTGAGGTAAACTAGTTGGTAATTTGGATGAGTCGCTTAGATAGCTTACTAGAATCTGAGCGAGTCTGCAACCGGTCAGCATCTTTTGTGACTTTGTCCAACTGATCCAATTTAGCAACTGCTAAGAAATGTGATTGGCTGCTTGAAGTTGGGAAGTTAGCACTGATCTTGGTCGAACTTCCCAATTTAGCAACTGGGAAGTTAGCACTGATCATTTGGATTTTTTTTTTTGTATTTATCCAGTGGCTATCTTATATTCAGCTCTTGGCATAACAATGAGGTCTTACAGAAGTTATAAAATTGGATCTACTTTGATCATATTGCGTAGATCATTGACTAAATGTTGTAGATAGTCCTCCACGCGGATGTTAAAAGTAGCAATAATACATATGCCTTTCTTCCTTTTCTGTATTTTGCATCTCTCTCCTCTATAAGATCTGTCTCCTGTTTCATGTCTTGCAGCTATTTGTTGCTCATTTTTTACTTGTATGTTTCCAACTTTCACTTCGTATGTGGTTGCTCCTAAAACTGACTGCATTCTTTTGATTTCGCTACTGACTTGACTAAGTTTCATTTCCTATAAAAGATGAGGCAAGTTGTGCTTTTTGCTGATTGATTTTTAAATGAAAGGAAAGTGTACTCTCAACTCATTGATTTTCTTTATCTTTTTCATTAGTTTGGTGCTTAGTTTACCCTATCAGAATCTATTTTGTAATTATGACTGCTAGATAACATCTCATTGTATTTTATCTTCCAGCAAATCAAGCAAATGATCGAAGATGTAGACAAGGATGGCAGTGGTGCAATCGACTTTGATGAATTTGTGCATATGATGACAGCCAAGATTGGAGAAAGGGACAGTAAAGAAGAGCTTATGAAAGCATTCCACATTATCGACCAAGATAAAAGTGTAAGATAAATACATATAAACCTTTGTTTTTAATTTTTGTTGCTGGCAACTCATTTTATGTCGTTTTGAGTGTAGGGAAAGATATCTGCCACAGACATTAAACGAATTGCGAAGGAGCTGGGCGAGAACTTCACCGACAGGGAGATTCAAGTGATGATTGAGGAAGCAGATCGTGATCGTAAGTCTGCCTTTGTGTATTTGATCCCCCCCCTCCCTTTTCATATCTGCATTCGTTTTGTAGCTTAAGTTCCTGCTTTGTAAACATTCATTTCTGTTTGGAGTGACCATAGAAAATAATAGTAAGTTTCATGACATGAAATTGATTCACACGACAATAACCAGTGTTTATTTAATATTCAGAAGAAATTAGTACGACTGAACATATATTGTCCGTACACACGACAATAACCAGTGTTTATTTAATATTCAGAAGAAATTAGTACGACTGAACATATATTGTCCGTACTGATCCGGCCTTGTTTCCTTCCTTTTCTCACTGCAATATATACGTTTCACTGCTGATACATTTGCTTTGCTACTTTAGAGGCTAACAGGGATGT
Source organism: Actinidia polygama (assembly GCA_030159135.1). NCBI lineage: Eukaryota > Viridiplantae > Streptophyta > Magnoliopsida > Ericales > Actinidiaceae > Actinidia > Actinidia polygama. The sequence continues at coordinate 18,409,347 of BRYF01000005.1, forward strand.
AACATCCATCAAGTATTCTGGTGCTTTTATGATCAATATTGCTTGCAAGATTTGTAGTTGATATTTCCATTAAATAGTTATTTTTAAACCAAAGTTTCTAAAAGAGTTTGACGGACGTTATGGGTTCAAAAGTTTCTGAAATGACCGAGACTCCCAGTTACCATCCTTTCTCAGTTGTCAAATTCTATTATGTCCATGGGTGAAGTCGTTGGTTATTAAGAAAAGCACTGCTTCTATGTTCAACTTTGTTCTTCTATAAGTTTTGCTCAATTTTACCTTTCTAATTAGTTTACTGGATTTTGCAACGTTCAGGTGACGGAGAAGTAAGCGTGGATGAATTTTTTAGGATGATGAGGAGAACTTCCTATGGATATTACAATTGAATCAGACTTCTATATGATGTTCCAACGGTTTAGAGAGATTGCTGCTCGTCTGGTTCGTAATTAACAACATAACAAGATAGGTGATCTCTATGAATGATAATTCTGGATTTGAATCATTTAGGAATGTGTGCATATGATTATTACTTCCCTGGTTCCGCATGGGATGAACACGAGGGAATTGACTTGATCATCAGATCGTATTGTAACTTCATAACCCTAAACCCTAGCTCATCCCCATTTAGAGTGGCATATATCTTGTAATACCAATAGC
>BRYF01000005.1:18420000-18422500 GCA_030159135.1 Actinidia polygama
GCCGTCACCCACCATCATTGCCGCCACTACACACCGGTGTCCAAATTTGCGCACTTATACTACTAATTGTATTAAAACTAACATGTATAGTCACCACCCACCATCACTGTCGCCACTACACATCGAAATCCAAATCTGCACACTTATAAAACTAATTGTATTAAAATTTATATATTTGTACCAATTGTGCGAGTTTTTGTATGCAATCTAGAAAAATAAGTACACCTTGAGCAATTTTCGAGATTATATTAAATATAATTCATTTACAATTTCTGGTTCTTGCTCGGGTTGTACCCCCGGTGGAGACTCTTCCATTCCTAAAAAGTCAAGGGAAAGCCATTCAATCAAATGACGAACCTTTTATTGTACTTGATTTTGTCTATATTTGGTAATGCTTAAAAATTAAGTTTTTTTTTAATTTTTCTACTAAAAAAGTTAAGATTTTTTTTTTTTTATCTTTACTTTAGTTAAAAAAAACAAAAAAACAAAAAAGTCATTTCTGACTGACTTTTTTGCTTATCAGTTTAAAAAAAGTCAGCTGAAAAAAAAAAAAAAAAACTAGTTCCAAACGGAGCATTTATATTCAATATATGGATGTTGATTGATAAATCTCGATGAGCAATTTCTAAAAATATAAATTTAATTAAAAATAATAATTAGAAAAAAATTATATTATTTTAAAATTTTTAAAAAAAATTAAAAAATGGGTGGGGGTGCTCATATCACATTCTCTCTTGCACGGGATGCGAGAGAGAACCATGGAATAATTACTCTTTACTTTCTAATCCGACTCTCCCCACTATGTATTGGAGTAAATATTTGGTATAATATTAATATCACCCATCAGTGTCATCATTGAATGAGAAATTTAATTTTATGATACCAACAATAATATTAATTTGTTAGTAGGGACAAGTAGCTCCAATACATTTGTTTTTAATTTTTTATTAGACAACTAGTAATTGTTCGTGTTTACGGGTACTACGTAAAAAAGAAATCAGCTTTTAAGCGTATTCGTTAGAGTTTTAGAATCTAAAAAATAGATAATATATAAATGTCAGATAAAAGATACATTGCTACAAAATGAAGAACAAATTAAAAATTATAATAATTTTAAAAAAAATGCTAGTTTAGGAGAAATGAAGAAAAAAGAAAGAAGTGTTTTAGTTCTTTTTTTATGAGTCCCACTAAAAAATAATCCAATGAGTACAAAAATATATTTAGCTTTAGAGATTTTTTGTCCATTAGATAAGAATCTATGTGGGTCTCACACATTTGAGAAGAAAGAAGTGATATTTTTGAAGAAAAAAATAGTCTCAGGTGAAATCTCAGTTATTGGATTAACTCAAATGAATTTCAACCGTATATAATGAAAGATAATTTTGAGATTCAAATTAAATTGTAATTTATATTATAGATGATAGCACGTAGAGCAACGTCAGGTCCGACATATGGGTAAAATAAAAATAATTAATTATTTTTGTTAATACTAGTTTTTTTAGTTATCTTTTAGTCATTTTTTTATTGTTTTGTTTTAAAAGTGAGAAAATATCAACTACGGAGACCGGAGAGAGCAAAATTAAGAGCGTAGTTGTACTAGGCTACTTTGTCCAACGCCCCACTCGACTCCAATATTTTCCACACGCGCCCCCGCCATGGAGCGTGCACCACCTGCCTCCCCCAAATCAGGTACATCTCAAACTACACCTCTTTCCAAATCCAAAATAAATAAATAAAACAATTTCCCACCTGTATCTGGATATTTCAGGACACGGAGTTACCACGGGGAGCAAGCTCCCTGCACACAGGAAGCTAAAAAGGCATCGTTTTTGAGTTTGTGGAGCCCAAAACGACGTCATTTTACCCTAAAAATGTATTATCTCAAAATGAGTGTTTTGAGATAAACACTCGTTTTGAGATAATACATTTTTAGAACGAAATGACGTTTTGGGCTCCCTCCAGCTCTCATACATTTTTGGGACTAAACGACGTCGTTTGGGGCTCCCTTCAGCTCCATGCAGGAAACCCTCTCCGATATTTCATGCCCAAGCAAAACCATATCAGGAAAAACAATCTCATCCATTGCCAAAAAAAATAAATCATTTTTGCATAACATTTTTAAAATATATTGTTTAGGGTTCATATAATCATTATTTTCACGTCTGACTTTTTTTCCCCAGGAAAAATGGTTTTCAACGGCATAATTGTTCGGTTCAGTTTTTCGAAACAATTTTGCAAATACATTTTCAGAAAATATTTTTCATGACAAAAATATTCGTTGTTTTCACATAATATTTTTTTTAGTGAAAATTATTTTTGAAAATTTAAAGATATCTTTTAATATTTTTTTAAAAAAGTGAGTTATTTGTTAAAAAAATTCAAAAAACAAGTTTAAAAAACCCATAACGAAGCAAAATTTCTGAAAACTGTTGTGCAAACTCGATTAAAAAAATAGTAACCAAACAGAGCCGATTTCAATGGTTTTCAAAAACACATTCGG
>BRYF01000005.1:18425000-18427500 GCA_030159135.1 Actinidia polygama
CACATTTAACTATTCGCTAATTAACAAGTTTGTATCAAGTGTTAGGAAATTCGAAAATAAATTTGCTCACCCATCTAATTAACAAGTGTAATAATATTATCTTTACTTATGCTGGGTTTAAAAAATGGTATCTATTATTCTTAATAGGACCCATGCATAATAATAGATCATATTAGTTTCAGCAATCACAAATAAGGATAACGTTTATCCATTTATCAAGTACGTGATCAAAATTAGACTCTAGAATAAGTTTTCTTAAAACAACGGATTATGGGAACCCAACCATATAAAAAGCTATAGAGTTAGTTTTTTTCCCTCGAGTGGCCTTAGGCATCACTCTTGATTGCTGTCTTACAAACTTGAAAGAAGCCTCTTTTACTAGAAAAATTTCCTGAAATTGAACTTGATTGAATTAGATGTTCTCCATTACTTCTTTATATTTTGGAAACTTTCCGTTATTGTTGTCAAATTTACTCTAGATAGCTAGGCGATAAACCTAAATTACTATCCATAATCACGATTGGCCAGGCGCCTAGATCATTGCCTTTTTTTAATAATTTAATAATTTTACATGTGATATTTATAACATATATGATAATTTAATGTTCATTCTACATAATATATATGGATTTGAGTTCGCTAGACTCAAAATATCAAATATTTATCATATTTATTTGAGATAAATGTGAAAAATAATATAAAAGAAGATATTAAAAGAGAATATTTGTTGGTTTTCATCTAAATTTGTTGAAAAAGAACACTAGTTCGGGTGGCCACTTAGCCAAAATTTAGTGCCTGGACGATCGCCCAATCGGCCAATCATCTAGGATAGCACCCAGTAGTACGACTTGGCCATGCGTGGGAGGTTGGTGGACAGAATGGTATTTGGTGCAGTAACTCAGTGAATATATATACACAGTAACACACTTGGAGACATGAATGTGCGATGTAGAGAGAGAGAGAGAGAGATGAGAGAGAGAGAGACATGACACACATGTGGTCATTTAATTTAGAGCCATAACAACCGTTAGTTAAGTAAATAGAATGAATGCAAAGCATCGAGCAAATTACGTTAATATCCTTGTTGTAAGGGGACAAATTATATGATGACGTAATCCGGCCTTCCTAGGGTAGGGACCTTTGACAGGTTATCGCTAGGGAGCAAGCTCGTTGGTCCCCTGTGCCGGAACTCGGTGCAGACACGCGGGACGCTGAGCTCACTAGAGTGGAGACCTCCGCCGAGCTGACGCTACAGGAGCGAGCTGACGCTACAGGAGCGAGCTTGGAGATCTCTTGTGTCGGAGCTTGGGACAATTGTTGCCAAAGATATACTGCGTAAGCTAAGGCCTACGTTACGTCCGAGGTGCCGCTGCTCAGCGAGCTCGGAACAACAACTTGGACGAGGGGCAATGGCCAACGATATTCCCAAGAGATGTCAGAGGACAAAAGGTGATTTGCACGTTAGAATACCTTCTAATAGCCCCCACACCTGAAGGGAGACATGGACAGTTGATCATGAGCTACCAGTCACGCCGTAAGGGCATTGCTGGGTCAACCGCCTACTTACTGACACGGTAGTAGGCAGGCCCGAACACGAACCTAGCTGCAGCCTGTCGAATGACGAGACAGCAAACGCGTCTAGCCACGCGCTGACTAAGGTATAAAAGGGAACACTGCTGTTCCCACAAGGTACGTGCAACCTTACTATCTAAACATACATACACTTTCTCTCTCTAAGATTCCGGACGTCTAACTTGACCGTCAGAGAGCCGTTTTTCGAAAACAGCTCCAGCGACCGGTCTTATCATTCCTGTGTTTGCAGCTTAGGCATCGCTGGTTAATCAGACGAAGAGTTAAAGCTACCCACGCAGTCGTAGGACCGCTCCAGGTGTTTATCCTCGATTTTCTTTTCTCTCATCATATAATAGCAACCCCACACTTGTGTTGAAATAAAATTACGTCTCATTTTTCATAAAAAAAATTACCTCATTTTGGTGAGAAATCTCTCTCTCTCTTCTCCCAATCACCATGGCCACACTCACAAATCACAACCACCATTAGAAATCTCTCTCTCTTCTCCCAAACATCCATGGCCACACCCTCATTACCCACAACCACCACCAAGTACCATCAATGCATCACCATACATCCTATACAATACAACCATGGCACAGCCGCATCCAACAATGACAACCTCATAGCCATGAGGTACGACCACAAAAGCAACGATTTGTTTATCGACAAATTCAATTTCATCAAATTCAACCATCAAATTGAAAAACCTCATTTTCAATATTACAAAAGTGGTGTTTGGTGGTTCTGTGGTTGGACCGGCGGTGGTGATGAAAGTGAGTGTGAGATATGGTGGAAGATTACTGTAATTTTTCAAACACCAGGGAAAATATGTATTAAAAACAATCCTCAAGAGAGATATTTGTAATTTTTTCTTAAAAAAAATACATGAAATTTTCTTTGTTTATAAAAAAAATGTGAAAAACAC
>BRYF01000005.1:18435000-18440000 GCA_030159135.1 Actinidia polygama
TGTTCGCCCTTTGTCACTACGCCATGTGCCCGGGAGCATGGTAAAAACCTTCTTTGGTCATATTTAGATTGGCACAGGAAAAGAAAACGGAAACGAAAAAGTTAGAGGATCCAATTATTTGAAAGCGCCGATATAGTGTTATTTTGTCAATTTTTGATAAAATTGCTCTACTGGTGGTGTGACTAAAGCTATTTTTAAGCTAAATTTAATTTTGTAAACATATTTTTTTCTAAAATAATATAGCAACATTTTCTGTAAAAGTCTTATAGATAAGTATATTTGTTTTGAAGTGTGAATTCCAATTATTAGTATCGTTATTCTATTTAAAAATTCACTCATGTGTAATCATCGTTTATCGGGAAGTAGTTAATGTACACTATTCGTTGATATTTTCACCTATAACAACGATACACGATATACTTTTTTTACTTATTAAAAGCATTTCTTTGATAACGAGCAAAGGGCAAAGCCGTTATCATAGTTCTAGGTTAGAACCCTACTGTCCTTAATTCCAAACGACCATTGTTCATATAAATGGATTAATTACACTATTTCCCCTTAAAGTATTGAATAATTCTAACTTTGACCCTCCAACTAAAACTTTTCTTACATTGGCCATCAACCTATTGAATTGTTTGCAGTTAGGATCAATTGCTATTTGCTAACTCCGTCCAATTTTATTGACTGAATTCTATCTACATGTGGACGCCACATGGATTGAAGACCTAAGATCTAAAGGACTCAACACCCAGGACCAAAAACCTAGGCCCAGTAAACTACCCCTCCCCTTCATCCCATACATCCACACCCTACACCGGCTCCCCTAAATGGCATCCTCACCACCGCCACCTTCCCCAGCTTCTCCCCGCTTCCCTTTCCTTTAACCCCCCATCTCATTACATGACCTAAATTATCAATAATGTAGCTCACTTTTACATGGATGTGCTTTATTCTAAATCTTTCACCACTCAACAGACATTTTAACTTTCAATTAAAAAGTTCAAAACTGTTGTGCGATCTTGGGTGTTGAAAAAATTGAGACGCTCCTTTATCAGGCCTTGAATATATTAAAGGGTTGGCCTAGCTGTTGAGATGCTCCTTACCAGGCGTGATGCCCAGGTTCGAGTATTATTGTTGCGATATGTAGCTTCCTTTTCCCCTTGAAAGACGGTTCTCTCTTTTCTGATGCTTAGCCGTACAAGCAATTAAGGTGAAGTCACAACTCTTGATTAGCTATGACCCCATCTATTTAGGATTACAAGGCACGATTGAGTTTGTAAAATATTAGTTTATTTTTGAGATTATTTTAATTTTGTGTGGATAATAGAAAATAACCTCCAAGATTATATACCAAAAAGTGCATCACTAAGCTTATGTTTTCTGTTTTATTTGACTTGTTTGTTTTTTCTTTGTTTTCCTTTTTGGGCTGTAACATTGCTAGGAAAATATTGCAATTACCTCACTGATGAGACCCTTCAGGAATGTCCTTGTCACCTGAAAATTTACCAGGTAGCATTTTAAGGCAATTATACCGATGAACTTACTACTGTCTCACACGATGTAAATTTTTTGAAGAGGGCTTTGGTAAAATAGCTCACGCTATAAGAACTAAGAGCTAATTCTCGTTCACGTCTTTGACATCATGATAGTATTTGGTTGTCATGGAATTACAATGATCACTGTGAATATTATGAAACTGGATCATTGGGATGTACATAATCTTATTGCTAATGATCATTTCTTGCATTTAATCGTGTACTCCCAGAGTGCCCTCATAAACTCCAGCACTCTCTTCCTCTCTTCCATTCTCACTCCGCATGTCCAAACTTTCTTCCTCACCTCTCTATCCTCTTCTCTCCCTACTGCACGCACCACCAACGCTTCCCGTGCATCGCCATTTTTCTCACTCTCTCCTCTTTTCTACTCCCCGCATCCCACCACTGCTTCCCTGCTCCACAGTGCAAGGCTTTTAGGGTAACAAAATGGCTGTTTCTATGCTGTGAACAGTGACTCGTGAACAGTGACAATGAAACAATGATAATTTTATGCAGAAAACCAATTAGAAAGAGAAGAAGAAGAAGATAATAGATATATGAATCACTCCTTGAGGCCTTGGGCATCGCACCCAAGAGTTTGATTGTATCACAGTGATCACACAATCCACAACAGAGCATAGAATCTATGAGAATTTACTATAAACTCAGCCCTATCGATATTGAAGCATTATATGCCTTTACATGGACTTGAGACAATTCCTAAACTAATAGGAATTGGACTCCATTTAAGGAAACCAAGACTTCTAAAACCTATCAGAAATAGAGGTCACATAAATTAAAACCCAAACGCATAATTTGACCCATCCCAGAACCTACCGGCAACACCTTCGGCCTATGTCCAGCAAATCAAGAAAATACCAAAATAACCAACCTTAAAAATCATTAGAAAACATCTAAAAACAAAACAGATCAAAAACCAACCTAAATAACCATAAAATATGACCCTGCTAAGATTAAAAAATGATTATTCATAGAAATCAGGTTGACTTTGAAATTTTGACGCTCCGTGAAATTTATTTTTCCTTGCTCTTCTTGTTGGCTGTATCACTTTTCCTCTTGAATCACTGCTTCCTAGACCACTTTCACTTGATTTTAGGAACGGGGTAAAACTTTAGATCTCGGCCAAATATTGTTAAACTTTAGCAATTGCTTCAATTGAACCTGAGGCTTGATTAAGCTGAAAAAAAGGACAAAGTAAAAGAAGTTAGTCACCCGTCTTGGAACTTGAGAATACATTCAGCTAACACTTTGGGTAACTGAAACTTTGAGATTTCACTGCATAGGGTATATATTTGTTTTTTTCCAAATTAAAGGCCAATTTTTATTTACTGTGTGAGAAGAACACATTAGGCCTAACTCAACCCTGAAAACCGGCTTATAATGTGAGGATTGTCCAAGAGTTTATAAAGAGGTACAGACCTTCGTATCCAGGCGATGTGAGACTTCACTCACACCCTCCTTCACGCGAAGCGTGGAGATGTTCGGTAAGAGTGAGAGCTGAGTGGTCTAAGAAGTATGAGACTTTACTCACGGCGAGAACGTGAGTTGAGCGGTCCAAGAGGAAAAGGCTTTTCGGAATCTAGCTTTGATACCATGTTAGAAGAACCCATTGGGCCTATTTCAACCCTGAAAACCGGCTTACAAGGTGAGAGTTGGCCAAGGGTTTATAAAGAAGTACAAACCTTCGTATCTAGACGATGTGGAACTTCACTCACATACTGGATTGGTACAGGGGAGAATCAACCCATCAGATTCAAGATATAATAATTATGATTGTTCTCTCCCTGCGGCAAATGCATATGCAAAAACTATATAGTGGAGTACCTTATCTACACACATGAAGTTAATTTTAGTTCTTAGTGGAGTAATAGTTGGATGATGCTGAGATACTAACCCAGTGTTAAACATGACAACACTATTTAAAAGGAAACAAATCCCTCCCTGTTCCTCGAAAAGCCATTTTTTCTTCCAAAAAAATTGAATGTATATTGCCGATAAGATATTTATATATCATTGGATGTGTGTCTCAAGACAGAGCCCAAGGTAATGTAGTGTAAAACGAAGTAATTCGAGCAAATAATACCGATTCATTTTGTTTTGTGACTCGCCTTCTCTTGCACGGTTGATTTTTTCTCCTATTTTATCGGTGCTCCTCCTCCTTCTTTCCTTTTTGTGTGTGTTGCTTTCTTATGCTTGCACAATTTGCAAATTGCAGTTCTTGATACAGAGGCCAGAATCACGAGTCACGCTTCAATCCCCAGTGACAAAATTCTTAAATTATTGATAGATATAGGGGAAAATAAACGCCTCTTTCAACTATATGGTGCTTATCTGAATTTACGTTTGTAAGTGAATTTTGAATTTACTTTCCAGTGAATCTTGAAGCCTACGAGTTTTTGAGCAAGATCGTATATTAGAAAGTGCACTGTTACATAGGGACGTAGAGTTTTGAGGACATAATCCAAACCATGAAGTACGAGGTTTGATTTCTTCTTCTTGTTCCTAGTATCATTTCCTTGGAATCTAACTCAAGTCTCATCCTACCCTCGTACACATTTTCTAATTTATGATAGATGCAGAGAAAAATTGCAAAAAAAATGTTAAGAAATATTTCTCTCTTTATTTATTGAAAGGACACAAAAGAACCAAACAAAAGGAAGGTTACATTCTCGTGGTCAAAAAGAGAATAAGCTACTTGTGATGAAGCAGTAGTGCTTGTACTCGTGGTGGGAAATAGGAACTACAAGAATATTTGAAAGATGTTTTTTTATAACTCGGTATCCGACCGACTAATTTGAAAGACCAATTCTACTGTGCAAAATTTTATGTGTTGACTAAATTCAAGAATTGATAGAACGAGGTTTCGACCTCCAAGTGCCAGTCCTACGTCACCATATCAACTCGTTGGAGTTAAGAATCTTTGAAAAAATAATAGAGTACATGGCTGGATTTAGGGTCACTGTGGCGAGTTGTGTCCCTACCGGTTGCAGGGACACAAAACGACGTCGTTTTGGTTGCATAATTTTTTTTTGCCTTCCAGTGACGCAAAACGATGTCGTTTTGGGTCATTGCCGGGTTGCCACGCTGCAGTGACCCTGAATCCGTATATGGCTAGGAGGGGACAAGGAAAAAAAAAAAAGAAAGGAAAATCCAAGGACTATATCTGAATTTGCTGAACCACTTCCCTCCTCTCTTTTATCTAGTTTTTCAAACATAGATGGAAGATTCTAAGGCAAAGTTTCGCTTTAGTTTTTTTTTTTTTTTTTGAGATTTTTTTAATTAATTTGTTTTTTTGAGTTTCTTTTATTTTTAATAAATCGAAATTTTATATTTTTTCATTTCTCTTAACGAGAGTAGTCAGAAAATATAAAAAAATCATATAATTTTGAAAAACGTCATTTTTATGTTTCAATGACAAATTAGTTAAAATTTTATTTTTAGTGA
>BRYF01000005.1:18477500-18480000 GCA_030159135.1 Actinidia polygama
ATTTGGGCACTTGAAAATCGCGGGTATTGAAAATTATTATAATGGTCCTTGTAGTTTTGTTCTTTCATAATTTTGGTCCTTATATTTTTAAATTATGGGATGTTAACTTTGTATTTTGTTTTTCTTGCCTAATCAATCCAATTGGTAACGAAAGTTATATGTTTGGACAAATTTTCAAATTTTCATACTTTCCTAACATGTATCATCATATGAGGGACAAAATTAATATTTTCCCTCATTCCCATCTAATTCTCATTGTAAATTGCCAAAAATGCACACTATTGTAATTGCCTAATTTTATTGTAAATTTCTATTAAACGAGATCACATATTGGGAATGTGCTTCAATTCCATCCAAAAAACTAACTTCCATTACCAATCGGACTAATTAGGCAAGAAAATTAAAATATAAAATCAAAATCGCAAGATTTAAAAATACAGGGATCAAAATCAAAATCAAAATCAAAATCAAGGAAAATTATAGACACCATTTTTACAATTTACCCTTGACTAGCAGTGATCCCATGTAAGTGCGACAACGAAGAAGACTCCGATGTGATATTTAATTATACTTGTGCTTTCATTAAAGCATTCCATACCTCCAGCTTACTAGTCATTCCACCTTCCAAGGGCTGGGGCCATGCATGTTACCAGAATTCCCCTTGGTAATCAATTATGATCTTTTCAAGATTCCTCTCGTGAGGTTGAAACTTGTGTAAATTTTTTCTTGCAATCAATAGAAATTTAGAACTTTATGATCATTCCAAAAAACTACCAGCTCTATGAAAACCTTATTTAGAAAACCCATGTTGTCAATTGAATGACTATTATGTGTTGGGTTGTGGATGAATAAATGCAAGAGAGAAGGTTGAAGATAGACAACACGTGGGTGGCTACTCAGCGACTGACATTGGTCTTAGGTTTTGTTGGTCCGAATTGCAAGACAAGAACAATAGACAAAGATTGTTGGAGCTGTTCCGGGAACTACTCTCCGACGATTAAGTTATGACCAAAAGTGTTTAGAAAGATAACTTTAGCTTAGGATAACTGAAATTGTATATCTTTGATAAACAAAGGGCATGGTCTTTTATAGTGCAATTCGGCGCGTACTTAGATGCATCAATTGCTATGTACAGACTGTAGCTCGGTGCATATCGGAACGCATTAACTACTATGTCAGTGAGTAGGCGGCTGACCCAATCATGCCCCTGAAGCATGGCCGATAGCTAGCCTATCATGTCGCCGACGTCTGGACCCAAGCGTGTGGGCGTCAAATAAAACTTCACTATGCAAGTTGGGATCCTCACTGACCGTTGTATTTCCACCGAGCTTGCTATACAGCGACAGTCCGACAGCGGTACTTGCCCTTGCTGATTAAAACTTATACTTGATATTTTATCCCCTTACAATATGTGACAAGACAGAGTTCTTTATATAATTGTAAAAATTAGGTTAAATTATTTTGTGAATATGAGGAAGTAAAAACAATTATACCAAATATAATCACCAGTAAAATAATTTAAACAGATTGAGGGACGTACGAATTTTTACATAAAAAAAATCAAGTTGAGTAAAAATCATGGAAAATTCAATCACTATAATGGAACCAGTTACAAGTTACAACTGACAACAAACCACGCTGATTCCACAACCTATTGGTTTAAGTTAACTCGTCGAATTCACCTTCACCATTCTCCATGCTTGATGAACACCGACTCCTATGTGCAAGGGCCGACCTACATAGGTTCAGCTTGGGCTACAGCCCTCTGACTTTCTAAAAATTATAAGAAAAAATTTAAATTTTTATTTTACACTTTAACTCTTGAAATATATTAAATATATATTTTTTTTTTACAATTTAACTCTCTCACTAGCAATGGAAAATGTTATGGGTATACCCAACTTGTACCCCAAATGCACACCTAATGAGGTGAAGCATTTGGATTGGCTGGGGGTGGGGTCCACCCAGTCATTTCAGTCAATCCAAATGCTCCACCTCATCAAGTGTGCATTTGGAGTGCAAGTTAGGTGTACCCATAGCACTACCCGACTAACAATTCTTACTCCGCCCCGGCCTATATGCGCCAACGATTGCGCTCAGAATCCACCCACAGACATGGCCACCTTCATTCAATGACATCATCTTCCAATAACTGTCACAGGCACTTTGACCAAGTCATTTAGACGCTTGTACCTTTGCTTCCACTTCTTGTAGCTTGACACATTTAAATAACAAAAAAAGCTATTTCCAAATTCCTGATTTGACTCAACTTGGATTATAAAAATGAATTAGGGAATTACAATTGAAAACTCTTAATTTTTTTTTCTCATTAAATTCGGGATCCAAACGCAGAATGAATGTGGAAACTACTTTTTAAATATTTGGAATTTAATTTCAAGGTATAATATATTATAAGGACTTAATTGTTTATTAGTTTTTGAAATCAATTTACCAACAATACTTACAACTTCATATTATTCACAAGAGTAGTGATAGGTAC
>BRYF01000005.1:18490000-18495000 GCA_030159135.1 Actinidia polygama
TTCGAAAAATAACAATTATAATTTGCTAAAAATTTGAGTTCTTTTAAAATAAATTTTAAATTTATAGGAGAACTGTTATGGTATAAATTGCAAAGAAGTGCTCCCTCTGTCTTAAGTTGTTTGTTTATTTTTATTTTTTTTAATATCTCAAAATAATTGTCTATTTTTAAAAGTTAACCACCAAATTATAATAGACTTTTTATGTGACCTCTATATATTTAGATAATGTGACGTATCTACTTTTTACTTTTAAGCAATTTTATATTATTGAAGGTGATATTAAAAAAATGAAACTGTTAAATGAGGTATTTTTGGCTCCTTACCTCCCTCCCAAAATAAATAAATAAATAAATTGACACGGAATGAGTATTTTTTTATGCATACAAAAATATTTTTGTAAATAATGGGAAAAAAAAGTTGTTGCTCAAGGACCCAAGTAAAAACATCTTGTTACGTCATTGCTCTATATTGATCCGTCACTAAGACCCTGATTGTACTGGTTAAATTTTTTTATTATTTTATATTTGAATAATATATAAAAAGTGAGATAAAAATTTATTTATTTATTTTTGTTTGGGATGAGAGTCATAAATTGACATTTGTTACTTACAAATCTCCTTACCTAATATGTTTATTGTACATATAATTGTTATTTTAAGTTTGTTGTAGTACAAGTAGGATAAATGTTGTGAGGGCAAAAACAATGTTAAAAACACTGTTTTAACACAAATAAACTACACAAAAAGGAAGATAAGGAATGGTAGGAAATTGAAGGCAAGAAACTTGCCCAATCGGTCCAGAGATCCCTGACCGGTCCAGAAAGTAACAGAAGCTTCAAATACTTGTCAAGCCAAAAGCCCGATCGGTTTAGAGATATGCGACGAGTTCAGAACTTAACAGAAGAAGGAAGCCTAGCCCAACCGGTCCAGGTAAAGCCCAACCGGTCCAAGAGGAACCAGAGCTAAAAGAAAACTCAGCCCGATCGGTCCAGACATACCCGACCAGTCGAGACTAAGGCGGCAGAACAGTCCGATCGATCCAGGAACAGCCCGACCGGTCGGACTAGGTCGGTTCAGAGACAGTCCAATGCAACTTTGGAAGATTTTTCAGCCACTCTTGTTCACACTTTTCATCCTCTGTAAATAGGAGGATAACCCTTGAAGAAGAGGATCGAATTTTTGACATAGAAAACACTTAGATTACTTCTTAACTTTCAAGCATTCATAGAAATAGTTTACTTTCAATTTTCGTTCTTAGTTTAAATTTCAATACTTGTACTTTATTTTCGTCAATTAAATAAAATTTTCATCTTTACAATTACTTTCAATCTCAATTGTCTTTCTAGATGACTAGGTTTTTGCTTACTTTAATTGCCTTTATGGCCAGTTTTATTGCTTACAATATTTGTTAAATTTCTTACGGTCTCGCATACTTAGTATAATTTCAATTTGAAATTTCGCAAAATCCAAAACATGTTTAATTATCTTTCAATTATGGTAGGCTAAATCTCATTGATTTAGTCCAAACACCAAGCTCTAATCCAATTCTGGAAAAACTAATTCTTCTTCTCTTAAATTGAACTTAAAACATTATTTCAAAATTGATCAATAATAATTACAAAGCTCAAGGCTTAGAATTGTATAAATCTTTAATTATTTATTAACAAGATTCCTTACTACAGATAATGCTTAGATCAATGGCATTCTAAGAGTTTGAAGATATTGGTTAGATTTATTGTCATTTCACAAATATATTTTTAGATATAAATACAATATTCATTGCAAAATCTTTCAATCAATTTCATCTTTACCTTGAAAATTGATTAAACGTTAAAGAGAAGAAAGAACTAGAAATTCTATTATTAAAAGAAATCAGCTAAGTGTTTAGATTATTCCATCTTTTAATTTGAATACAAATTTTAAAAAAATACAACCCAAAACCTTTTTCAAACACAAATTCAACTCATTATAAATTTCAATTTACAAGTTACGTTACTTATAGTAATTACCTGTGCTAAATAAAGTTCTCTGTGGATTTGATCTCAGACTTCTGAGTAAATTGCTGTTCCGGGAGGCTTCTACACTTGGAAGCTAAAAAATAGATAGACACGACAATTAAACAACTATAAAGGGGCAAGCAGTTTGGGATGATTAAAGTATCATTTAGTGTTTTAGTAATGAATTGGTTAATAAATCACTAATGACGTCTGAGTTAATAAAAAAAAAAACTAGGCAAAACATGTCTTGGAAAAATCAAATTAAACAATCATCTGTCTAATCAAAAAAATCAAGCCAAAACAAAGTTAGAAATATTTTTCTTTGTAGAATATTTTTCAAATTAATTTTGTAGAATATTTTTTTTAAATTACTTTTGCGAACAAAAATGCTTATCGTTTTTCTATATTATTCATTTTTTAATTTTTTTTTTCTTTTTGTAAAAATTCTCAAAAAAACAAAATTTTCAATAAAGCATTCAGTGTATATTATTCTATTGAGTAATTCTAAAAAACTAAACCAAATGAAACGGGGCCACCTTAGCCTTAGGTCCCACCGAATCCGGCAAACTAAAAGCCAAAATCAAACACAGCCACACGATTAAGATTCCAGGGGCCAACTCGACCGAAATCGTGACATTGCGAAGTACCTTTTCGGCTATTCGCCGTTGGGATCACGACAAATCCCGCAATGGACCCCACTGTCCCCTCATCGATTCGGAGATTATTTCGTGGTACGCACGTGTGGAAACTAGCGTTCGTCGACGGCGTCTATACGGATCTACCAGTCCACGGGAATCTGCCACTGGCAGCATCCCGACAGCAACGCCGCCAAAGCTTTGTAGCCACGGTGGGCTCGCTCTATCATAAATTAAGCCCCACACTACAGTGATCGTAGAGACGGGTCCAAATTATTAAGTACAAGAAGGGCCCACTTATATCCAAAGAATTAGTCTTCTTGTTTTATTCTAAGGCACAAATTTGAGAAGGGGGAGTTTTTAAAATTTATATGATGGAGAGCGTCTTAAAATCGCTTATATTATATAATTTTTTTAATTAAAATATAGTTATATATTTTTATATTTTGAGAGCGGGAGCGGAGTCTTAGTAAGTGAATTATGTGACTATGATTTTATTACCATTGGTTGAATTGTTTATGTTTGATTTAGTTTTCAAAATAAATTTTATAAAATAATTTTTAAAAGATTTGATTAGTCTATGATTTTCAAAAATTGTATTCGGTGATTTTTATAAAAAAGAATGTATTTTTTCAAAAAATGAAAAAAGACGTCTTTAAATTTTTTAAAATTATTTTTAATAAAGAATAATATATAAAAATAATAAATATTTTTGTTCTCAAAATAATTTTTAAAATATTTTTTTAAAAAATATTTTGCAAAATTGTTTTAAAAATTGAACCAATCAACGATTTGATCAGAAGAATTTAAAAAGATATAATTATTGATCTTTATAAAAAAAATTACTAAAGGACTTTTTGGCTTTAGTGAATCCAAAAATGATAAAATTAACGAGAAAAAAAGGTTCATAAAAAATAATTAAAAAAAAATAGCCCAGAACTTGACTAATTTGTATGTCAAAGACCCAAAATTAGCCCCAAATTTATATTTTTTCGATTCTTCTTGACAAGAGTAGTTCAAAAATATAATTTTTTATTTAATTTAAAATATATATATTAAAAATAAATAAATATTTGTATCTTAGGAAACCATATAAAATCAATTTTTTCGTCTCTTGTGAATTATTTTTTAAAATTTATTTATTTTAATATTTATCAAATTCTTCTGATCAAAATGATTATAAATAATATAAAATTTTGATCAAATCATAAAATAATTTATTTAAAAAATATAAAAATTAAAGCAACTAAAAAATCATTACCCCCAAAGGCCTAAATAGAAAATGGAAATGTTTCAATTTTCAAAAAATATTTTTCACGTACGAACAATTCGTCTTTCTTATTTATCAAATTGATTAGATTTGTTATTTAAATAGGAATAAACCCACAAAAAATATAAATATTTATTTATACAAAAATAATTATAGATGGGCCCACTTGGCCTCGGGCCGTGCTACTTGGCTCAGACCACAACACGCCACGTGTTCAAATTAGAAGGGTAGCATCGATCTTTCACTCTATAAATTATTGGGAAATGCTATGGATACAACCATATAGCACCCTAAATGCGCACCACACGAGGTGACACGAGGTGTTGCATTTGAATTGGTTGAGTGTGAGGTGATAGGACAGGGTGGACCCCACACCCAGCCAATCCAAATACAACACCTCATGTGGTGTGCATTTGGGGTGCTATATAGTTGTACCCATAGCACTACCCTAAATTATTGTACGCGATTAATACGTATCAAATTTTCAATGCAGTGTTTCAATTTAATATTTCGGGTAGTGATTCCACGGGAGCGCGCCTGTGGTAATACCACGGGATCGTCCCCGTGACCTCTTGTTAATCAGTTATTTTTTGGTTGATTGGCTTTAAAAAATAAATAAAGGATAATTTGTCCAATCAACTCACCCAAAATGGATGGTTGGAAAGATGCCACATGAGCGATCCCGTCGTATTACCACGGGCACGCCCATATGGGATCACTATTCTAATATTCCGCGACTGTCTCCGTCAAAACCAAAACGTTTATTTAATTTTACCATCGCAAAGTCTTCGAACGTCCCTTCAACGCCTGACGCATGAGTGGGACCACCTCTTGAAATTACTATTTTAACCCTCGATTTTTTTCAAAAAGACGAGGGCTGTTCCTAAAAATACACCAATTTCAACCGCGTTTGAATCTTGCTATTTCGAGTTGCAACTTCTCATATTCACTGTATATATCAAAATCTATCAAAACTATATATCAAAGAAATATTAGAACATAATCATATAATTACACACAAACAAATAAATTCATCAAATAATTCATTCTACTTGTATTGAGTTTTACCAGTTAACCAAATAATTTTCACTCAGTTTCG
>BRYF01000005.1:18535000-18537500 GCA_030159135.1 Actinidia polygama
TTTTATAGCGTAATTTGGTGCGTGTGAGGACGCGTCGATTGCCATGTTAGTGATTAGGAAGCTAACTCAATCATGCTCCTAGGGCGTGGTTGGTAGCCATCTCATCGTATCATTGATGTTTGAGCCCAAACATGCGGAGAGCAGATGAAACTTGTCATGTACGTTACCCTCTAACTTGAAGCTCGACTTAGAAAACTCTGTCAAGATAAGCTCATCGACTGAGCTATTGCGTGAAGATGCCAACCGAACTTGTTATGAAGTGACAGTCTGGCGGTAACGCTCGTCTAAACTCGATCGAAAGTGAAGCATGATATTTTATTCTCTTACCAGTACTATGTCTCTTATAAGTGAGAACTTTGTGTGCTAAGTACAACAAATTTAAGTGATTATTCAGTGTATTCTTTTATTTATGATAGGTTCCACTGTTCATATGTGAGAGCAAGAGAGCATTTCTCCCAAAATAATGACTAATTTTTTGAACTTTTTGTTATTACTTGCATGTCCTTTGTAATGGTTAAGAAAAACTATATATGCAATATCACTAGATTCTAACGTGCCATGCTGTGTTGATCTAGTCTGGTCTATTTGTACCTTATGTCATATCGTGTTGTGCTTAATCGTACTTCGTGCATTGCCATACCATAATTCTTTTTAAAAAATGAGTTTAATGTCTTAAAATTTTAAAATTATTTAAAATTTACTTACATAAACTTGTCGTGACTTGCCCAGTGTCCTAAAAACAGTAATTCAACCAGGCCTATCACTGTGTTTGTGCCGTACCGAAGTTTTAACGTGTCATACACAAATTTTAACGCGTCGTGCACGTACCGGCCCGCCTTTTGACACATGTAGATTATATTGTGATTGTCACTTGTCCTTACCATTTATTCTTTGTTGAGTTTTGACTAGCCCTCGTGCATGTATCATTAACCTAATGATCGAAAGGGGAGGCATAAGAAAAGTATATGTATATATGCATGTAACGTTGCTTATCTTCAACTCCTTTACATGTGATTGACACAAATATAAATAGGTCAAGTTGGTGTTTTTTCGTGAGACTCAATCAAATTACCTGTATCTATATAGATTCTGACCTGTTCTAGCTTTGTTTATAAGATTTCAAGAAAATGTTCTCTCTGTTGTAGACTAAAGAACCCTCAAATTTGACAACCGAAGATGCCTATAGTGACCATCAAGCATCATTAATTTTCCAGCTCGAGAGTATTACAATAAGGACCCGTTTCGGTAGCTAAAAAATCTTAATTTTTGCACTTTTTGATTAAATACGTAATGTGAGATGAAAACTCTGATTTTGTTGTTTGGGATAACTAAAACTAAAAAATCATGTAGTTTTTTAGGTTAATTATTTCGTTGGTTATTGGGATATATGAAGTGATTTTTGTTTTAGCTTAAAAATCTAAATCAAACGAGCCCAATTAAACCAAGTTAAAATATCAGTGAATCTGAAAAACTTGAGACAAACATGCTAAAAGAATCCGAGTATTTTTAGTCAAAAATGGTTTAAAAAAAAAATTACACCAAACGAGCCTAACGGTACCATACTAACAAGCAAAATTGATGGAACCAGGGGACCCGCCACCCATAGACTAGTCCGGACGCCTAACCTTTCTGGGCGTGAAACCGTCTGAGAAAACCGCCTAAGATACTGTGGTTAATCAAAAAAAATATTTGACAGAACTACAAACATAGAGTTTTAATAAATAAAATAAAAGTTGCCCATAACTTGATAACTGCCCGAGTAATGTTCACATGAATGAGTGGACCCACATTTGTGGTACATGCTCACCTTGCATAGCTATCAATGAACCACATAGGACTTACCCAAGCCACATGTGTACAACCACTCCTCTAGGAGGTTTGTTTGAATTAAGAATTGGGCTGAGAAAAAATAGAATTTAACAAATCTAACGATTCAGAATTAATCTTGTTCATTCATTTTTCCCCCCACAAATCTCTCTCTAAATTCTTGATTCAAACATAACTTGGTAATTTTTGTTTTGCTGTCTTCGGAAAGAGGGAATGAAGTAAGGGATATTGTATATTGCAACTGATGATATTCAAACTCGTACATCATACCTAATAATAGAATGTCTCATGCATGAGGCTAATCCTTAATCTCAAGGATTGCACAATTTACATACCTAAACTTATTAAATAATCTTTCAAAAACATACTACTTTTGTTTCTTTCCTTTTGGGAGCTTCAACTCTTTAATAGAACCTTCAAAAAATTAAATTTAAAAACATTATTTTCATCATTGCCCATTTATTTTCCAAGTAATCTAGTTATGCATTCTGTTTTTTTTGTTTGCTTAGTTGTGGTTTTTGTTACGAATTTTATCGGGAAGCAGGACCAACACAACACGGCCCATTTGACGTCTCTACTCTAAAATGTAGCATATGCCCTTCTTCATATCTTTGTTTTTTTTTAAAAAAAAACTACAATTTGTCCTCCTCTCAGATAGTGTATATCATTTTTT
>BRYF01000005.1:18622500-18627500 GCA_030159135.1 Actinidia polygama
CCTCTTGAACTCTAACGAGTTGTCGAGTGGGAGATTGATCATGCAATTACAATTAAGGTGTATGCCCTTCAATGTCACATGTTCAAATTCTCTTGCCATTAATTCTTGGAATTAGTGTCCGGCTTTAATTGAGTTTTTTACTAGTGGATGGTGTGATTATCAGAAATTATTTGGGTTGGATACTGAAATTATCAGAAACAACAACAAAAAGTCACCTCTTACAAAACCTCTTACATTTTTTTCAAGATTTTTTTTATAGACATTAAATTACTTCATTTAAAAATTCGCATCTATTCAAGTTAACGGAGCCTAAAACAATAAAAAAAATGAATTATTTTCATAAATAATTTTAGATGTTTATCTGATTGACTGAACTAATAATGAGAGGATATATAAAGCTCCAAGGTCAAAGCTGTCAAGTGTCAACAAATATCAATAACTTATCATTTTTAACTATTAGATAATTGCGTTATTCTTTTTGCCATTTGAAAAAAAAATTCCCCATTGGGTAAATGCATCAAAATTATAATTATGATAAATGCAATTAGTTGTCAAAAAGTAATTCATTTGATGCAGTATTTAATGATCACAAAACACTAAAAATTAATTTTGTTAGTGTTTATGACAATCACCTCATCTATTATACCTTAAAAATTGTCATAGGGGAATTGATTAGTATTTGCGTTGCTATAATTCTAATTTTTTATGAGACATTTAAAGTTTTCTCTACTTTTTACGATAGTAAGAATGGTTAGCTTTAATACTTCCTTAAACAATGCACTAAGAGCACGCTTTAACAAAACCCTATATAATTCTATTGAAAACCCAATCTCACTGGGTTAGGATTGAAAGGATTGTCAACACCATGTCCCCTAGATATTGTATATTTCATATTTTGTGAGATTATTTATCCAACCGATATATAATACTTGTGTCAATATTCCATTCAAATATTGCAAATACTGTCTCACCAAATTTGTAATCCAATTTTATGTTTAAATGGATGAATAAGAATTCTATTAACCATACGTTAAAATAAGCATTCCTATGGAATTGTAATTTCATTCCAACCGCTCGTTCCAATGAACCAAATGGATCCTGGGAGTTAATATTTCATTAACTTATTTTTTTGTATAGCACTACTCAAAATAACAAAATGGACCGAGCTTCTTGAACTTTATAGTAAAGTTTGTGAGTTGAGGGTCTACCTTGGACCTGCTTTAGTGATCTAAACTGTTCACTTGTTATTACGATGAAAATATTATTCATTTAAAAACTAGGTTGATTGGAGATCAATACCCAGTTACGTGATTGATTCACATTTGTCTTAAAAAAATGAATAAAATTATACTTGTTATCCCAACATAAACGATCCAATATTATGTGACTATCAGTGTCCAATCAACCTGATTTTTTTGCAATAATAATTGAATATTACAACATGAATGGTTTTGATTATCCATGTAAATTCTTGGTGAAAGCAAACTGGAAGATAATTCTTGGTAAAGGCCAAGGAGTGCAGTTGATAGTCGTAATGTCAGCCAGGGAAAGCAGAAAATGAAATATCAATGCCAAAATTAAAGCAATATTTTTATAAATAAAGAACAGAAACCGCGTCATGTTTGGGAGAGTGACAATAAGGGCTCCATTATGGACTTTTGGGGGAAAACAGATCAGATACTTTGGTTTCCAAACAGAACACTGCTTTGTACAGATTCTAAAAAGATAAATGTGCCTGACCGCGCGTGCCGTCCGGAAGCTCAGACTCACAGATTTTCCATAACACAAAACCAAAGAGGGACACTGCGAAAAAAGGAAACTAACAATCGGTACCTAAATAATGTGATTGATTATACTCCCTCAGTCCTTTCTATATACTCTCTCCGTTTTTTACTATTTTGGGTATCTTAAAAAATTTCGTATATAATTTTTAATTTATATTATTTTTAACGATTTTAAAATTTTTGTTAAAAAGTATATTATTAAATTTTAAACTATTGGTAGTTTGGATTGATTTATTATATATCAAACTAATATTTCTTACCGCAATACTAGTTAAGATATATATTTTTGTTTAACTAGTTTAAACAATGATGTTGACAACTGTGTAAAGATTATGTTCACACTTTTAAAATGAATAGAAGATGGCAAAAACGAGGTGAGAGTAATTTGGCTTCTTTAAAGTTAATCCATTGAGTTTTATTGTAAAGTTAACTTGCCATAGGCTCATTATAGATTGTCATAAATGATCCGAATCGTCCGTTTGTAGAGTATGGTGAGAAAAACATTCGTACAAAAATTCAAGTAGATAAAAAACCAGTTGTCACGTGAACGAATCATATTTATTTTAAAAAATAACGATGACTATGAAAATAATACTTGCGGCTTAGATAAAAATATAATTATTCATCTGGCTACCGATATCCAATTAAGTTGAAGTTTTGCACAGTTGATCTCCTCTAGAAATTTTACAAAATGGACAATTTAGATTATTTATGTAGACTCAAAATGAATCCACATCGAGCGATTTCGTAATAAAGTTCAAATATTAAATCGTAGAGAAGCCATTTTACTTTTAAGGACTAGGCTTCTCTGCAATCTATTTTTGAATTGTACCGGGTAGTGCAAACATTTTGAGCTCATTTTGATAATTTAAAAAATTCATATTATAGACCTGATCGAGAACTTTAATACTGTGAAAAGTCAGGTTGATTAGATACAAATTAATAATTGATCTACATCAATTTATATCAAAATAAATGAGTATAATCTTTTGTGACACATTTATTTATTAAGTTATAAAACAGATTTGAACGAATACTAGATTGTGTCCAATTAACGTAATATTTTATAATACTAAATTTACAACGAATTCGATAGTATTAACAATTTAAATCATGAAACCCCCCGAACGTCTTTGACAAGCTATGAGCTTGGGATAGGATTCCAAAACTAAACCTAAAATGCTTCGGTCCAGCCACTTAACTTCATAGAAGTTTGGTAGTAATTTTAATTCATGCATAGCTGGGGCAGTTGGGGCAGTCCGGGCAGAAGATACGGTCGCCGTCAGTGCTTTGTTCTGGGTAGTCGACGTCCCTCGATCATCGGGTTCTCCTTCCCAGCCTCTCTCTTCAAAGTCTCTTTCTATGCTGTCACTCAGTTTTTGTGTTTTTTTTTTTGGTAAATTTCATTTTTTGGTTAAATTTCACTGACTTACCATGAGTTTTTTTTAATAATACAATTATTTTCTCTGTAATTTTAAAAATAATACTAATATTTTTTTAAAATTAATGTTAAACTTCTCCTCTGAAGTTAATTTTTGTGAAAAAATGACAAGATTGTACTTTATGTTAGACCTTTCAAATTTATTTCTAAGTACACTAATTAAAATAGATAAATATTATTTTTTTAAAAAAATAAATAATAAATTTTTTATTTTAAATATATTTAGATTAAGAGCACTTAAAAATTTAAATATTTAGATATTATTTTAAGAAAATGTTGATAATAAAATTTTATTTTTTAAGTACGTTTTTATTAGGAAACTTAAAAAATCAATTATTTTTATAAAAATTAATTATTAATAAAAAAATAAAAATCGAGTAGTTTATAAAACAATGATGTTTTGAGAAAAAAATGAGAATATTTATTTATTTTAATGGGTGTATTGAGAAAGGATTTTTGAAAGCCTTAAAATCAACATGCAATCTTGTCATTTTTGCACAAAAATTAGCTCGGGGAGAAGCTTAACATTATTTTCAAAAATAAGGGAGGTTAGTGCTATTTTCAAAATAATAGGGGAGGTCTTTTTCATTTCATTTACCAAAAAATTTAATCCAAGCACAGAGCTTTTTAAATGGGAATCAAGGTAGCTCCAATTGTGGGAACTTGTAAATATAGAGAGAGCTAATTTTGAGTTTCCAAATTATGAAAAATTTTACTTTATATTATTATTTTTTTGCTAAAATATGTATCTTTTAAATAAGGTTAAGTACATTTAGGTCTCATTTAAGAGAGAAGTTTATATTAACATCCTATACAAAGATAAACATTACATCCAAGTCATATTTTGTTGTATTGTGACAAGATTACCCTTTGTTACTAAAAATAAAATTTTTAATTTTAAAAATAAAATTTACATGTACACGTTCGTGCACACACACGAAACAATGTTGATAAATAGCTAATTTTTGGCTAGATACGAAAGGGGTAGTTAATCCGAGATTATAAATAAATTTATTATTAAATTATGTTTTGTATTATTAATTTTCATATATTTATATTTTCATAACTTCATCGGTTATAGGGTTACTATGACCCTAAAATTAGGTACCCTTTAAATAATAAGTCCAATTTTGAGTTAGAGTAATAACAAATATAGAGTCATAATAATCACAGTTTAATGCACCGTGATTAAAGAGCACAAAACGTCAATAAACTTAATTTTCAATATAGTATACCTTTACATAATCTAATAGCGGTTAGTGGATGAGATGCTAATGTACGTGAAAAATGTATAAAAATATAGAAGTATGTCAAATATGTGAAATGGGCATTAAAATTTGAACTTTTTTGGATTCACATGTTCCAAGCAAATGCATTTTTGCTTCTTAATTAGGTATTGTCCGCTAAACCATAATTAATTTGTTTTTATAAAAAGAATATTTTTAATTTTATTCAAGACACTTGAGTTGGAGATGATCTAATATAAAATAGTGTCTACTGTAATTGGACTTATATTAAAAATTAATTAATATTCAAAAAGAAAAAGAAAAAAAATTGAACTTTTAAAATTTAATTTTCTTTCAAGTTATTTTTGGTTATCATAAGGAAGACATAAGGAAGAAAACACAAGTTAGGACAAAAATTCAAACACAATTATTATGATAAAAATAATTTTCTTTTGTCCCATATTAAAATATAACCATTATTTTAGGGCTTTGATTTCTACACTCCTTCTTTTACAATCTACACTCTAAATTTTGTCTCTATTAGGTAAA
>BRYF01000005.1:18645000-18677500 GCA_030159135.1 Actinidia polygama
ATGTAATTTTTAAGTGGGACTCACATGTCTGAACACCACTGTCCATTCCACCGGCCCAGTTCATTTTTTTTTAAAATTTTAAGACAAAAAGGGAAACATCATTCTGAATAGGGATACGGTTTGTATAGAATTTACAACATACAATATTCATTAATTTGTTGAGTAATAATATACAAATTGATTTTTGTTAAGCAAATCACCCCTCACAATCTTTTTTATTTAACAAAATATCGTCGCGCTATATCATTCGTGTAGAATTCTAGATTTTCTTTCTTTCTTTTTCTTTTTTCTTTTAAGAGAAGCAGTTTCCTAAATCATATAACCCTTGTTTTGGCTACTTACAATTATTTCCTTGTTTTTGGTTTGGAGATATAGTTTCTTAAGAGGACATCCATGGAGTCTCTTATGGATTGCCAATTTTCATTCAGTGAAGGTCCACAAAATCCGCCAACTTCCACAATATTTGGTCAGGACTACATGGCAACCATGGCCTATCAACACTGCCAACCCGAGGTGAGAGTCTTTAATTAATGCAAATTAATGTGAGTAAGAGAGAGAGAGGACAAGATAATCATATCTGGTGTTCCGAATAACATTAACGCTGGGTTCCGATAAGAAAGAAGACAGATAGAATAAAGTTATACATGTAATCTACTATCCATATACCATCGTATAAGAGGAGATTGAGAAAATTTATTTATCTCATCCCATGTTTGGGGTGAATCTTTTGATTTAAAAACTCTCACCTATATCCAATCTAATACACTGTTTGGAGTAACAAATTTAACAATGGATAAAAAGTGGATTTACTATATTACCTGTAAACCTATATTTACTTTGAATAATATAGGATAAAATAACATTAGATGCCTTGACGGTCAATAATTATTTATATTAGACATACTAGAACTTCATTGGGTGTATATCACGAGCACCAAAACCTATAAAATAGACAACGGTTAGGTAAGAATTTTCGTACAGAATGATGCGTTTTTGTAATAAATTCTTCTATTTTAAATTACAAGACTCTTTTGCACATGCAATCATGAATCATGTTCACGAACCGTAAACTGTCATGTGTAGAGAAAGTGAATAGTTAGTAGTAAATAAAAAATAATTATTTCAGTTACCCATTTTACCCTTTTAGTTACTTATAAAATTGTAACACGGCTTCAAAAAAAAACAAAATACACCAAAAATTAACAGATGTCCCTATTATTGCCTTGTATTGAATAGTAATAGGAATGAGAAATGTTTTAAAAAGAGATAGGTGTGAAGAAAAATCGACAAAAAAAGGGTGAAAAACGAGGACTTCCCAGGAGGTCACCCATCCTGGCATTGCACTCGATCGGGCACGCTTAACTCCGGGGTGAACCACTCCAGACCGAATCCACCTATTTTGATCGCGTCCGTAAGGCTATAGACAAATGCGGATGAGAAATTTTGTAAAAAGAAAAGTAGTGAAAAAAAATCGCCAAAAAATGAGTGCAACACGAGGACGTCATAGGGGGTAACCCTTCCTAGTACTGCTCTCGCCCAAGCGCGTTTAACCCTGGAGTTCTGATTGGATCCGGTGAGCCAGTTGTGGTATGATCGCAGTCGTCTGATGATGCACAGTTTACGTTGCTATACAGATGTCCTTTTTTCAACCCGTCCCCACAGAAGCGCGACGGGTGAAGCACACCTGACCGAACTCAGTCGATTCATAGCCCGCATCCGTAAAGCTAAAAAATTAATAAGAATGGAAAATATTTTTAAAATAGAAAGGTGTGAAAAAAAATCATCCACACAAAGGGTGAAAAACGAGGACTTCCCAGGAGGTCACCCATCCTCGCATTGCACCCGACCGGCACGCTTAACTCCGGGGTGAACCACACCAAGACGAATCCACCTATTTTGATCACGTCCGTAAGGCTATAGACAAATGCGGATGAGAAATCTTGTAAAAAGAAAAGTCGTGAAAAAAAATCGCCAAAAAATGAGTGCAACACGAGGACGTCATAGGGGGTAACCCTTCCTATTACTGCTCTTGCCCAAGCGCGTTTAACCCTGGAGTTCTGATTGGATCCGGTGAGCCAGTTGTGGTATGATCGCAGTCGTCTGATGATGCACAGTTTACGTTGCTATACAGATGTCCTTTTTTCAACCCGTCCCCACAGAAGCGCGACGGGTGAAGCACACCTGACCGAACTCAGTCGATTCATAGCCCGCATCCGTAAAGCTAAAAAATTAATAAGAATGGGAAATATTTTTAAAATAGAAAGGTGTGAAGAAAAATCATCCACACAAAGGGTGAAAAACGAGGACTTCCCAGGAGGTCACCCATCTTCGCATTGCACCCGACTGGGCACGCTTAACTCCGGGGTGAACAACACCAAGCCGAATCCACCTATTCTGATCGCGTCCGTAAGGCTATAGACAAATGCGGATGAGAAATTTTGTAAAAAGAAAAGTAGTGAAAAAAAATCGCCAAAAAATGAGTGCAACACGAGGACGTCATAGGGGGTAACCCTTCCTAGTACTGCTCTCGCCCAAGCGCGTTTAACCCTGTAGTTCTGATTGGATCCGGTGAGCCAGTTGTGGTATGATCACAGTCGTCTGGTGATGCACAGTTTACGTTGCTATACAGATGTCCTTTTTTCACCCCGTCCCCACAGAAGCGCGACGGGTGAAGCACACCTGACCGAACTCAGTCGATTCATAGCCCGCATCCGTAAAGCTAAAAAATTAATAAGAATGGGAAATATTTTTAAAATAGAAAGGTGTGAAGAAAAATCATCCACACAAAGGGTGAAAAACGAGGACTTCTCAGGAGGTCACCCATCCCGGCATTGCACCCGATCGGGCAGGGTTAACTCCGGGGTGAACCACACCAGACCGAATCCATATATTCTGATCGCATCCGTAAGGCTGTAAATAAATGCGGATTAGAAATTTTGTAAAAAGAAAAGTCGTGAAAAAAAATCGCCAAAAAATGAATGCAACACGAGGACGTCATAGGGGGTAACCCTTCCTAGTACTGCTCTCGCCCAAGCGCATTTAACCCTGTAGTTCTGATTGGATCCGGTGAGCCAGTTGTGGTATGATCGCAGTCGTCTGGTGATGCACAGTTTACGTTGCTATACAGATGTCCCTTTTTTACCCCGTCCCCACAGAAGCGCGACGGGTGAAGCACACCAGACCGAACTCAGTCGATTCATAGCCCGCATCCGTAAAGCTAAAAAATTAATAACAATGGGAAATATTTTTAAAATAGAAAGGTGTGAAGAAAAATCAACCACACAAAGGGTGAAAAACGAGGACTTCCCAGGAGGTCACCCATCCTCGCATTGCACCCGACCGGCACGCTTAACTCCGGGGTGAACCACACCAAGACGAATCCACCTATTTTGATCACGTCCGTAAGGCTATAGACAAATGCGGATGAGAAATCTTGTAAAAAGAAAAGTCGTGAAAAAAAATCGCCAAAAAATGAGTGCAACACGAGGACGTCATAGGGGGTAACCCTTCCTAGTACTGCTCTCGCCAAAGCGCGTTTAACCCTGGAGTTTTGATTGGATCCGGTGAGCCAGTTGTGGTACGATCGCAGTCGTCTGATGATGCACAGTTTACGTTGCTATACAGATGTCCTTTTTTCAACCCGTCCCCACAGAAGCGCGACGGGTGAAGCACACCTGACCGAACTCAGTCGATTCATAGCCCGCATCCGTAAAGCTAAAAAATTAATAAGAATGGGAAATATTTTTAAAATAGAAAGGTGTGAAGAAAAATCATCCACACAAAGGGTGAAAAACGAGGACTTCCCAGGAGGTCACCCATCTTCGCATTGCACCCGACTGGGCACGCTTAACTCCGGGGTGAACAACACCAAGCCGAATCCACCTATTCTGATCGCGTCCGTAAGGCTATAGACAAATGCGGATGAGATATTTTGTAAAAAGAAAAGTAGCGAAAAAAAATCGCCACAAAATGAGTGCAACACGAGGAAGTCATAAGGGGTAACCCTTCCTAGTAATGTTCTGGCCCAAGCGCGTTAAACCCTGGAGTTCTGATTGGATCCGGTGAGGCAGTTCTGGTATGATCGCATTTGTCTGATGATGCACAGTTTACGTTGCTATACAGATGTCCTTTTTTCAACCCGTCCCCACAGAAGCGCGACGGGTGAAGCACACCTGACCGAACACAGTCGATTCATAGCCCGCATCCGTAAAGCTAAAAAATTAATAAGAATTGGAAATATTTTTAAAATAGAAAGGTGTGAAGAAAAATCATCCACACAAAGGGTAAAAAACGAGGACTTCCCAGGAGGTCACCCATCTTCGCATTGCACCCGACTGGGCACGCTTAACTCCGGGGTGAACAACATTAAGCCGAATCCACCTATTCTGATCGTATCCGTAAGGCTATAGACAAATGCGGATGAGAAATTTTGTAAAAAGAAAAGTAGTGAAAAAAAATCGCCAAAAAATGAGTGCAACACGAGGACGTCATAGGGGGTAACCCTTCCTAGTACTGCTCTCGCCCAAGCGCGTTTAACCCTGTAGTTCTGATTCGATCCGGTGAGCCAGTTGTGGTATGATCACAGTCGTCTGGTGATGCACAGTTTACGTTGCTATATAGATGTCCTTTTTTCACCCCGTCCCCACAGAAGCGCGACGGGTGAAGCACACCTGACCGAACTCAGTCGATTCATAGCCCGCATCCGTAAAGGTAAAAAATTAATAAGAATGGGAAATATTTTTAAACTAGAAAGGTGTCAAGAAAAATCAACCACACAAAGGGTGAAAAACGAGGACTTCTCAGGAGGTCACCCATCCTGGCATTGCACCCGATCGGGCAGGGTTAACTCCGGGGTGAACCACACCAGACCGAATCCAAATATTCTGATCGCATCCGTAAGGCTGTAAATAAATGCGGATTAGAAATTTTGTAAAAAGAAAAGTAGTGAAAAAAAATCGCCAAAAAATGAATGCAACACGAGGACGTCATAGGGGGTAACCCTTCCTAGTACTGCTCTCGCCCAAGCGCATTTAACCCTGTAGTTCTGATTGGATCCGGTGAGCCAGTTGTGGTATGATCGCAGTCGTCTGGTGATGCACAATTTACGTTGCTATACAGATGTCCCTTTTTTACCCCGTCCCCACAGAAGCGCGACTGGTGAAGCACACCTGACCGAACTCAGTCGATTCATAGCCCGCATCCGTAAAGCTAAAAAATTAATAAGAATGGAAAATATTTTTAAAATAGAAAGGTGTGAAAAAAAATCATCCACACAAAGGGTGAAAAACGAGGACTTCCCAGGAGGTCACCCATCCTCGCATTGCACCCGACCGGCACGCTTAACTCCGGGGTGAACCACACCAAGACGAATCCACCTATTTTGATCACGTCCGTAAGGCTATAGACAAATGCGGATGAGAAATCTTGTAAAAAGAAAAGTCGTGAAAAAAAATCGCCAAAAAATGAGTGCAACACGACGACGTCATAGGGGGTAACCCTTCCTAGTACTGCTCTCGCCCAAGCGCATTTAACCCTGTAGTTCTGATTGGATCCGGTGAGCCAGTTGTGGTATGATGGCAGTCGTCTGGTGATGCAAGTTTACGTTGCTATACAGATGTCCCTTTTTACCCCGTCCCCACAGAAGCGCGACGGGTGAAATACATCTGACCGAACTCAGTCGATTCATAGCCCGCATCCGTAAAGCTAAAAAATTAATAAGAATGGGAAATATTTTTAAAATAGAAAGGTGTGAAGAAAAATCAACCACACAAAGGGTGAAAAACGAGGACTTCCGAGGAGGTCACCCATCCTGGCATTGCACCCGATCGGGCAGGCTTAACTCCGGGGTGAACCACACCAGACCGAATCCATATATTCTGATCGCATCCGTAAGGCTGTAAATAAATGCGGATGTGAAATTTTGTAAAAAGAAAAGTAGTGAAAAAAATCGCCAAAAAATGAGTGCAACACGAGGACGTCATAGGGGGTAACTCTTCCTAGTACTGCTCTCGCCCAAGCGCGTTTAACCCTGGAGTTTTGATTGGATCCGGTGAGCCAGTTCTGGTATGACCGCAGTCGTCTGATGATGCACAGTTTACGTTACTATACAGATGTCCTTTTTTCACAGCGTCCCCACAGAAGCGCGATGGGTGAAGCACACCTGACCGAACTCAGTCGATTCAAAACCCGCATCGGTAAAGCTAAAAAATTAATAAGAATGAGAAATATTTTTAAAATAGAAAGGTGTGAAGAAAAATCATCCACACAAAGGGTGAAAAACGAGGACTTCACAGGAGGTCACCCATCCTCGCATTGCAATCGACCGGGCACGCTTAACTCCGGGGTGAACCACACCAAGCCGAATCCACCTATTTTGATCTCGTTCGTAAGGCTATAGACAAATGCGGATGAGAAATTTTGTAAAAAGAAATGTCGTGAAAAAAAATTACCAAAAAATGAGTGCAACACGAGGACGTCATAGGGGGTAACCCTTCCTAGTAATGTTCTGGCCCAAGCGCGTTAAACCCTGGAGTTCTGATTGGATTCGGTGAGCCAGTTCTGTTATGATCGCTTTCGTCTAATGATGCACAATTTACGTTGCTATACAGACGTCCTTTCTTCACCCCGTCCCCCATAGAAGCTCGACGGGTGAAGCACACCCGACCGAACTCAGTCCATTCATAGCCCGCATATGTAAGGCTAAAAATTAATAGGAATAAGAAATGTTTTAAAAAGAGATCGGTGTGAAGAAAAATCGACAAAAAGGGGTGAAAAACGTGGATTTCCCAGGAGGTCACCCATCCTGGCATTGCACCCGATCGGGCACGCTTAACTCCGGGGTGAACCACACTAGACCGAATCCATATTTTCTGATCGCATCCGTAAGGCTGTAAATAAATGCGGATGAGAAATTTTGTAAAAAGAAAAGTCGTGAAAAAAAATAGCCAAAAAATGAGTGCAACAGGAGGACGTCATAGGGGGTAACCTTTCCTAGTACTACTCTCGCCCAAGCGCGTTTTACCCTGGAGTTCTGATTGGATTCGGTGAGCCAGTTGTGGTATGATCGCAGTCGTCTGATTATGCACAGTTTACGTTGCTATACAGATGTCCTTTTTTCAACCCGTCCCCATAGAAGCGGGACGGTTGAAGAACACCTGACCGAACTCAGTCGATTCATAACCCGCATCCGTAAAGCTAAAAAATTAATAAGAATGGGAAATATTTTTAAAATAGAAAGGTGTGAAGAAAAATCAACCACACAAAGGGTGAAAAACGAGGACTTCCCAAGAGGTCACCCATCCTGGCATTGCACCCGATCAGGCAGGCTTAACTCCGGGGTGAACCACACCAGACCGAATCCATATATTCTGATCGCATCCGTAAGGCTGTATATAAATGCGGATGAGAAATTTTGTAAAAAGAAAAGTAGTGAAAAAAAATCGCCAAAAAATGATGCAACACGAGGACGTCATAGGGGGTAACCCTTCCTAGTACTGCTCTCGCCCAAGCGCGTTTAACCCTGTAGTTCTGATTGGATCCGGTGAGCCAGTTGTGGTATGATCACAGTCGTCTGGTGATGCACAGTTTACGTTGCTATACAGATGTCCTTTTTTCACCCCGTCCCCACAGAAGCGCGACGGGTGAAGCACACCTGACCGAACTCAGTCGATTCATAACCCGCATCCGTAAAGGTAAAAAATTAATAACAATGGGAAATATTTTTAAAATAGAAAGGTGTGACGAAAAATCAACCACACAAAGGGTGAAAAACGAGGACTTCCTAGGAGGTCACCCATCTTCGCATTGCACCCGACTGGGCACGCTTAACTCCGGGGTGAACAACACCAAGCCGAATCCACCTATTCTGATCGCGTTCATAAGGCTATAGACAAATGCGGATGAGAAATTTTGTAAAAATAAAAGTCGTTAAAAAAAATCGCCAAAAAATGAGTGCTACACGAGGACGTCATAGGGGGTAACACTTCCTAGTACTGCTCTCGCCCAAGCGCGTTTAACCCTGGAGTTCAAATTGGATCCGATGAGCCAATTGTGGTATGATCGCAGTCGTCTGATGATGCACAGTTTACGTTGCTATACAGACGTCCTTTCTTCACCCCGTCCCCACAGAAGCGCGACGGGTGAAGCACACCTGACCGAACTCAGTCGATTCAAAGCCCGCATCCGTAATGCTAAAAAATTAATAAGAATGGGAAATATTTTTAAAATAGAAAGGTGTGAAGAAAAATCATCCACACAAAGGGTGAAAAACGAGGACTTCCCAGGAGGTCACCCATCCTCGCATTGCACCCGACCGGGCACGCTTAACTCCGGGGTGAACCACACTAAGCCGAATCCACCTATTTTGATCACGTCCGTAAGGCTATAGACAAATGCGGATGAGAAATTTTGTAAAAATAAAAGTCGTTAAAAAAAATCGCCAAAAAATGAGTGCTACACGAGGACGTTATAGGGGGTAACACTTCCTAGTACTGCTCTCGCCCAAGCGCGTTTAACCCTGGAGTTCAAATTGGATCCGGAGAGCCAATTGTGGTATGATCGCAGTCGTCTGATGATGCACAGTTTACGTTGCTATACAGACGTCCTTTCTTCACCCCGTCCCCACAGAAGCGCGACGGGTGAAGCACACCTGACCGAACTCAGTCGATTCAAAGCCCGCATCCGTAATGCTAAAAAATTAATAAGAATGGGAAATATTTTTAAAATAGAAAGGTGTGAAGAAAAATCATGCACACAAAGGGTGAAAAACTAGGACTTCCCAGGAGGTCACCCATCCTCGCATTGCACCCGACCGGCACGCTTAACTCCGGGGTGAACCACACCAAGCTGAATCCACCTATTTTGATCACGTCCCTAAGGCTATAGACAAATGCGGATGAGAAATCTTGTAAAAAGAAAAGTAGTGAAAAAAAATCGCCAAAAAATGAGTGCAACACGAGGACGTCGTAGGGGGTAACCCTTCCTAGTAATGTTCTGGCCCAAGCGCGTTAAACCCTGGAGTTCTGATTGGATCCGGGGAGCCAGTTCTGGTATGATCGCTTTCGTCTGATGATGCACAGTTTACGTTGCTATACAGACGTCCTTTCTTCACCCCGTCCCCCATAGAAGCGCGACGGGTGAAGCACACCCGACCGAACTCAGTCGATTCATAGCCCGCATATGTAAGGCTAAAACATTAATTGGAATGAGAAATGTTTTAAAAAGAGAAAGGTGTGAAGAAAAATCATCCACACAAAGGGTGAAAAACGAGGACTTCCCAGGAGGTCACCCATCCTCGCATTGCACCCGACTGGGCACGCTTAACTCCGGGGTGAACAACACCAAGCCGAATCCACCTATTTTGATCTCGTTCGTAAGGCTATAGACAAATGCGGATGAGAAATTTTGTAAAAAGAAATGTCGTGAAAAAAAATTACCAAAAAATGAGTGCAACACGAGGACGTCATAGGGGGTAACCCTTCCTAGTAATGTTCTGGCCCAAGCGCGTTAAACCCTGGAGTTCTGATTGGATTCGGTGAGCCAGTTCTGTTATGATCGCTTTCGTCTAATGATGCACAATTTACGTTGCTATACAGACGTCCTTTCTTCACCCCGTCCCCCATAGAAGCTCGACGGGTGAAGCACACCCGACCGAACTCAGTCCATTCATAGCCCGCATATGTAAGGCTAAAAATTAATAGGAATAAGAAATGTTTTAAAAAGAGATCGGTGTGAAGAAAAATCGACAAAAAAGGGTGAAAAACGTGGATTTCCCAGGAGGTCACCCATCCTGGCATTGCACCCGATCGGGCACGCTTAACTCCGGGGTGAACCACACTAGACCGAATCCATATTTTCTGATCGCATCCGTAAGGCTGTAAATAAATGCGGATGAGAAATTTTGTAAAAAGAAAAGTCGTGAAAAAAAATAGCCAAAAAATGAGTGCAACAGGAGGACGTCATAGGGGGTAACCTTTCCTAGTACTACTCTCGCCCAAGCGCGTTTTACCCTGGAGTTCTGATTGGATTCGGTGAGCCAGTTGTGGTATGATCGCAGTCGTCTGATTATGCACAGTTTACGTTGCTATACAGATGTCCTTTTTTCAACCCGTCCCCATAGAAGCGGGACGGTTGAAGAACACCTGACCGAACTCAGTCGATTCATAACCCGCATCCGTAAAGCTAAAAAATTAATAAGAATGGGAAATATTTTTAAAATAGAAAGGTGTGAAGAAAAATCAACCACACAAAGGGTGAAAAACGAGGACTTCCCAAGAGGTCACCCATCCTGGCATTGCACCCGATCAGGCAGGCTTAACTCCGGGGTGAACCACACCAGACCGAATCCATATATTCTGATCGCATCCGTAAGGCTGTATATAAATGCGGATGAGAAATTTTGTAAAAAGAAAAGTAGTGAAAAAAAATCGCCAAAAAATGATGCAACACGAGGACGTCATAGGGGGTAACCCTTCCTAGTACTGCTCTCGCCCAAGCGCGTTTAACCCTGTAGTTCTGATTGGATCCGGTGAGCCAGTTGTGGTATGATCACAGTCGTCTGGTGATGCACAGTTTACGTTGCTATACAGATGTCCTTTTTTCACCCCGTCCCCACAGAAGCGCGACGGGTGAAGCACACCTGACCGAACTCAGTCGATTCATAACCCGCATCCGTAAAGGTAAAAAATTAATAACAATGGGAAATATTTTTAAAATAGAAAGGTGTGACGAAAAATCAACCACACAAAGGGTGAAAAACGAGGACTTCCTAGGAGGTCACCCATCTTCGCATTGCACCCGACTGGGCACGCTTAACTCCGGGGTGAACAACACCAAGCCGAATCCACCTATTCTGATCGCGTTCATAAGGCTATAGACAAATGCGGATGAGAAATTTTGTAAAAATAAAAGTCGTTAAAAAAAATCGCCAAAAAATGAGTGCTACACGAGGACGTCATAGGGGGTAACACTTCCTAGTACTGCTCTCGCCCAAGCGCGTTTAACCCTGGAGTTCAAATTGGATCCGATGAGCCAATTGTGGTATGATCGCAGTCGTCTGATGATGCACAGTTTACGTTGCTATACAGACGTCCTTTCTTCACCCCGTCCCCACAGAAGCGCGACGGGTGAAGCACACCTGACCGAACTCAGTCGATTCAAAGCCCGCATCCGTAATGCTAAAAAATTAATAAGAATGGGAAATATTTTTAAAATAGAAAGGTGTGAAGAAAAATCATCCACACAAAGGGTGAAAAACGAGGACTTCCCAGGAGGTCACCCATCCTCGCATTGCACCCGACCGGGCACGCTTAACTCCGGGGTGAACCACACTAAGCCGAATCCACCTATTTTGATCACGTCCGTAAGGCTATAGACAAATGCGGATGAGAAATTTTGTAAAAATAAAAGTCGTTAAAAAAAATCGCCAAAAATGAGTGCTACACGAGGACGTTATAGGGGGTAACACTTCCTAGTACTGCTCTCGCCCAAGCGCGTTTAACCCTGGAGTTCAAATTGGATCCGGAGAGCCAATTGTGGTATGATCGCAGTCGTCTGATGATGCACAGTTTACGTTGCTATACAGACGTCCTTTCTTCACCCCGTCCCCACAGAAGCGCGACGGGTGAAGCACACCTGACCGAACTCAGTCGATTCAAAGCCCGCATCCGTAATGCTAAAAAATTAATAAGAATGGAAAATATTTTTAAAATAGAAAGGTGTGAAGAAAAATCATGCACACAAAGGGTGAAAAACTAGGACTTCCCAGGAGGTCACCCATCCTCGCATTGCACCCGACCGGCACGCTTAACTCCGGGGTGAACCACACCAAGCTGAATCCACCTATTTTGATCACGTCCCTAAGGCTATAGACAAATGCGGATGAGAAATCTTGTAAAAAGAAAAGTAGTGAAAAAAAATCGCCAAAAAATGAGTGCAACACGAGGACGTCGTAGGGGGTAACCCTTCCTAGTACTGCTCTCGCCCAAGCGCGTTTAACCCTGGAGTTCAAATTGGATCCGATGAGCCAATTGTGGTATGATCGCAGTCGTCTGATGATGCACAGTTTACGTTGCTATACAGACGTCCTTTCTTCACCCCGTCCCCACAGAAGCGCGACGGGTGAAGCACACCTGACCGAACTCAGTCGATTCAAAGCCCGCATCCGTAATGCTAAAAAATTAATAAGAATGGAAAATATTTTTAAAATAGAAAGGTGTGAAGAAAAATCATGCACACAAAGGGTGAAAAACTAGGACTTCCCAGGAGGTCACCCATCCTCGCATTGCACCCGACCGGCACGCTTAACTCCGGGGTGAACCACACCAAGCTGAATCCACCTATTTTGATCACGTCCCTAAGGCTATAGACAAATGCGGATGAGAAATCTTGTAAAAAGAAAAGTCGTGAAAAAAATCGCCAAAAAATGAGTGCAACACGAGGACGTCGTAGGGGGTAACCCTTCCTAGTAATGTTCTGGCCCAAGCGCGTTAAACCCTGGAGTTCTGATTGGATCCGGGGAGCCAGTTCTGGTATGATCGCTTTCGTCTGATGATGCACAGTTTACGTTGCTATACAGACGTCCTTTATTCACCCCGTCCCCCATAGAAGCGCGACGGGTGAAGCACACCCGACCGAACTCAGTCGATTCATAGCCCGCATATGTAAGGCTAAAACATTAATTGGAATGAGAAATGTTTTAAAAAGAGAAAGGTGTGAAGAAAAATCATCCACACAAAGGGTGAAAAACGAGGACTTCCCAGGAGGTCACCCATCCTCGCATTGCACCCGACCGGGAACGCTTAACTCCGGGGTGAACCACACCGAGCCGAATCCACCTATTTTGATCACGTCCCTAAGGCTATAGACAAATGCGGATGCGAAATTTTGTAAAAAAAAAAAGTCGTGAAAAAAAATTGCCAAAAAATGAGTGCAACACGAGGACGTCATAGGGGGTAACCTTTCCTAGTAATGTTCTGGCCCAAGCGCGTTAAACCCTGGAGTTCTGATTGGATCCGGGGAGCCAGTTCTGGTATGATCGCTTTCGTCTGATGATGCACAGTTTACGTTGCTATACAGACGTCCTTTCTTCACCCCGACCCCCACAGAAGCGCGACGGGTGAAGCACACCCGACCAAACTCAGTCGATTCATAGCCCGCATATGTAAGGCTAAAAAATTAATAAGAATGAGAAATATTTTTAAAATACAAAGGTGTGAAGAAAAATCATCCACACAAATGGTGAAAAACGAGGACTTCCCAAGAGGTCACCCATCCTCGCATTGCACCCGACCGGGAACGCTTAACTCCGGGGTGAACCACACCAAGCCGAATCCACCTATTTTGATCACGTCCCTAAGGCTATAGACAAATGCAGATGAGAAATTTTGTAAAAAGAAAAGTCGTGAAAAAAATTTGCCAAAAAATGAGTGCAACACGAGGACGTCATAGGGGGTAACCCTTCCTAGTAATGTTCTGGCCCAAGCGCGTTAAACCCTGGAGTTCTGATTGGATCCGGGGAGCCAGTTCTGGTATGATCGCTTTCGTCTGATGATGCACAGTTTACGTTACTATACAGACGTCCTTTTTTCACCACGTCCCCCATAGAAGCGCGACGGGTGAAGCACACCCGACCGAACTCAGTCGATTCATAGCCCGCATATGCAAGGCTAAAAAATTAATAGGAATGAGAAATGTTTTAAAAAGAGAAAGGTGGGAAGAAAAATCATCCACACAAAGGGTGAAAAACGATGACTTCCCAGGAGGTCACCCATCCTCGCATTGCACCCGACCGGGCACGCTTAACTCCGGGGTGAACCACACCAAGCCGAATCCACCAATTTTGATCTCGTTCGTAAGACTATAGACAAATGCGGATGAGAAATTTTGTAAAAAGAAAAGTCCTGAAAAAAAATTGCCAAAAAATGAGTGCAACACGAGGACGTCATAGGGGTTAACCCTTCCTATTAATGTTCTGGCCCAAGCGCGTTAAACCCTGGAGTTCTGATTGGATCCGGTGAGCCAGTTCTGGTATGATCGCAGTCGTCTGATGATGCACAGTTTACGTTGCTATATAGACGTCCTTTCTTCACCCCGTCCCCCACAGAAGCGCGACGGGTGAAGCACACCCGACCGAACTCAGTCGATTCATAGCCCGCATATGTAAGGCTAAAAAATTAATAAGAATGAGAAATATTTTTAAAATAAAAAGGTGTGAAGAAAAATCATCCACACAAAGCGTGAAAAACGAGGACTTCCCAGGAGGTCACCCATCCTCGCATTGCACCCGACCGGGCACGCTTAACTCCGGGGTGAACCACACCAAGCCGAATCCACCTATTTTGATCACGTCCCTAAGGCTATAGGCAAATGCGGATGAGAAATTTTGTAAAAAGAAAAGTAGTGAAAAAAATTTGCCAAAAAATTAGTGCAACACGAGGACGTCATAGGGGGTAACCCTTCCTAGTACTGCTCTCGCCCAAGCGCGTTTAACCCTGAAGTTCTAATTGGATCCGGGGAGCCAGTTCTGGTATGATCGCTTTCGTCTGATGATGCACAGTTTACGTTGCTGTACAGACGTCCTTTCTTCACCCCGTCCCCCATAGAAGCGCGACGGGTGAAGCACACCCGACCGAACTCAGTCGATTCATAGCCCGCATATGTAAGGCTAAAAAATTAATAGGAATGAGAAATGTTTTAAAAAGAGAAAGGTGGGAAGAAAAATCATCCACACAAAGGGTGAAAAACGAGGACTTCCCAAGAGGTCACCCATCCTCGCATTGCACCCGACCGGGCACGCTTAACTCCGGGGTGAACCACACCAAGCCGAATACACCAATTTTGATCTCGTTCGTAAGGCTATAGACAAATGCGGATGAGAAATTTTGTAAAAAGAAAAGTCCTGAAAAAAAAATGCCAAAAAGTGAGTGCAACACGAGGACGTCATAGGGGGTAACCCTTCCTAGTAATGTTCTGTCCCAAGCGCGTTAAACCCTGGAGTTCTGATTGGATCCGGTGAGCCAGTTCTGGTATGATCGCAGTCGTCTGATGATGCACAGTTTACGTTGCTATACAAACGTCCTTTCTTCACCCCGTCCCCCACAGAAGCGCGACGGGTGAAGCACACCCGACTGAACTCAGTCGATTCATAGCCCGCATATGTAAGGCTAAAAAATTAATAAGAATGAGAAATATTTTTAAAATAAAAAGGTGTGAAGAAAAATCATCCACACAAAGGGTGAAAAACGAGGACTTCCCAGGAGGTCACCCATCCTCGCATTGCACCCGACCGGGAACGCTTAACTCCGGGGTGAACCACACCAAGCCGAATCCACCTATTTTGATCACGTCCCTAAGGCTATAGACAAATGCAGATGAGAAATCTTGTAAAAAGAAAAGTCGTGAAAAAAAATCGCCAAAAAATGAGTGCAACACGAGGACGTCATAGGGGGTAACCCTTCCTAGTACTGCTCTCGCCCAAGCGCGTTTAACCCTGGAGTTCTGATTGGATCCGGTGAGCCAATTCTGGTATGATCGCTTTCGTCTGATGATGCACAGTTTACGTTGCTATACAGACGTCCTTTCTTCACCCCGTCCCCCATAGAAGAGCGACGGGTGAAGCACACCTGACCGAACTCAGTCAATTCATAGCCCGCATCCGTAATGCTAAAAAATTAATAAGAATGGGAAATATTTTTAAAATAGAAAGGTGTGAAGAAAAATCATCCACACAAAGGGTGAAAAACGAGGACTTCCCAGGAGGTCACCCATCCTCGCATTGCACCCGACCGGGCACGCTTAACTCCGGGGTGAACCGCACCAAGCCGAATCCACCTATTTTGATCACGTCCGTAAGGCTATAGACAAATGCGGATGAGAAATCTTGTAAAAAGAAAATCTTAAAAAAAAATTGCCAAAAATGAGTGCAACACGAGGACGTCATAAGGGGTAACCCTTCCTAGTACTGCTCTCGCCCAAGCGCGTTTAACCCTGGAGTTTTGATTGGATCCGGTGAGCCAATTGTGGTATGATCGCAGTC
The DNA here is from genome assembly GCA_030159135.1 of Actinidia polygama. Classification (NCBI taxonomy): domain Eukaryota; kingdom Viridiplantae; phylum Streptophyta; class Magnoliopsida; order Ericales; family Actinidiaceae; genus Actinidia; species Actinidia polygama. The sequence goes on from BRYF01000005.1 coordinate 18,661,034, forward strand.
GTCTGATGATGCACAGTTTACGTTGCTATACAGACGTCCTTTCTTCACCCCGTCCCCACAGAAGCGCGACGGGTGAAACACACCTAACCGAACTCAGTCGATTCAAAGCCCGCATCCGTAATGCTAAAAAATTAATAAGAATGGGAAATATTTTTAAAATAGAAAGGTGTGAAGGAAAATCATCCATACAAAGGGTGAAAAACGAGGACTTCCCAGGAGGTCAGCCATCCTCGCATTGCACCCGACCGGGCACGCTTAACTCCGGGGTGAACCACACAAAGCCGAATCCACCTATTTTGATCACGTTCGTAAGGCTATAGACAAATGCGGATGAGAAATTTTGTAAAAAGAAAAGTCCTGAAAAAAAATTGTCAAAAAATGAGTGCAACACGAGGACGTCATAGGGGTTAACCCTTCCTATTAATGTTCTGGCCCAAGCGCGTTAAACCCTGGAGTTCTGATTGGATCCGGTGAGCCAGTTCTGGTATGATCGCAGTCGTCTGATGATGCACAGTTTACGTTGCTATATAGACGTCCTTTCTTCACCCCGTCCCCCACAGAAGCGCGACGGGTGAAGCACACCCGACCGAACTCAGTCGATTCATAGCCCGCATATGTAAGGCTAAAAAATTAATAGGAATGAGACATGTTTTAAAAAGAGAAAGGTGGGAAGAAAAATCATCCACACAAAGGGTGAAAAACGAGGACTTCCCAGGAGGTCAGCCATCCTCGCATTGCACCCGACCGGGCACGCTTAACTCCGGGGTGAACCACACAAAGCCGAATCCACCTATTTTGATCACGTTCGTAAGGCTATAGACAAATGCGGATGAGAAATTTTGTAAAAAGAAAAGTCGTGAAAAAAAATCGCTAAAAAATGAGTGCAACACGAGGGCGTCATAGGGGGTAACCCTTCCTAGTACTGCTCTCGCCCAAGCGCGTTTAACCCTGGAGTTCTGATTGGATCTGGTGAGCCAGTTGTGGTATGATCGCAGTCGTCTGGTGATGCACAGTTTACGTTGCTATACAGATGTCATTTTTTCACCCCGTCCCCACAGAAGCGCGACGGGTGAAACACACCCGACCGAACTCAGTCGATTCATAGCCCGCATATGTAAGGCTAAAAAATTAATAGGAATGAGACATGTTTTAAAAAGAGAAAGGTGGGAAGAAAAATCATCCACACAAAGGGTGAAAAACGAGGACTTCCCAGGAGGTCACCCATCCTCGCATTGCACCCGACCGGGCACGCTTAACTTCGGGGAGAACCACACCAAGCCGAATCCACCTATTTTGATCTCGTTCCTAAGGCTATAGACAAATGCGGATGAGAAATCTTGTAAAAAGAAAAGTAGTGAAAAAAATTTGCCAAAAAATGAGTGCAACACCAGGACGTCATAGGGGGTAACCCTTCCTAGTAATGTTCTGGCCCAAGCGCGTTAAACCCTGGAGTTCTGATTGGATCCGGTGAGCCAGTTCTGGTATGATCGCTTTCGTCTGATGATGCACAGTTTACGTTACTATACAGACGTCCTTTTTTCACCCCGTCCCCCATAGAAGCGCGACGGGTGAAGCACACCCGACCGAACTCAGTCGATTCATAGCCCGCATATGCAAGGCTAAAAAATTAATAGGAATGAGAAATGTTTTAAAAAGAGAAAGGTGGGAAGAAAAATCATCCACACAAAGGGTGAAAAACGAGGACTTCCCAGGAGGTCACCCATCCTCGCATTGCACCCGACCGGGCACGCTTAACTCCGGGGTGAACCACACCAAGCCGAATCCACCAATTTTGATCTCATTCGTAAGGCTATAGACAAATGCGGATGAGAAATTTTGTAAAAAGAAAAGTCCTGAAAAAAAATTGTCAAAAAATGAGTGCAACACGAGGACGTCATAGGGGTTAACCCTTCCTATTAATGTTCTGGCCCAAGCGCGTTAAACCCTGGAGTTCTGATTGGATCCGGTGAGCCAGTTCTGGTATGATCGCAGTCGTCTGATGATGCACAGTTTACGTTGCTATATAGACGTCCTTTCTTCACCCCGTCCCCCACAGAAGCGCGACGGGTGAAGCACACCCGACCGAACTCAGTCGATTCATAGCCCGCATATGTAAGGCTAAAAAATTAATAGGAATGAGACATGTTTTAAAAAGAGAAAGGTGGGAAGAAAAATCATCCACACAAAGGGTGAAAAACGAGGACTTCCCAGGAGGTCACCCATCCTCGCATTGCACCCGACCGGGCACGCTTAACTCTGGGGTGAACCACACCAAGCCGAATCCAACTATTTTGATCACGTTCGTAAGGCTATAGACAAATGCAGATGAGAAATTTTGTAAAAAGAAAAGTCGTGAAAAAAAATTGCCAAAAAATCAGTGCAACACGAGGACGTCATAGGGGGTAAGCCTTCCTAGTAATGTTCTGGCCCAAGCGCGTTAAATCCTGGAGTTTTGATTGGATCCGGGGAGCCAGTTCTGGTATGATCGCTTTCTTCTGATGATGCACAGTTTACGTTGCTGTACAGACGTCCTTTCTTCACCCCATCCCCCATAGAAGAGCGACGGGTGAAGCACACCCGACCGAACTCTGTCGATTCATAGCCCGCATATGTAAGGCTAAAAAATTAATAGTAATGAGAAATGTTTTAAAAAGAGAAAGGTGGGAAGAAAAATCATCCACACAAAGGGTGAAAAACGAGGACTTCCCAGTAGGTCACCCATCCTCGCATTGCACCCGACCGGGAACGCTTAACTCCGGGGTGAACCACACCAAGCCGAATCCACCTATTTTGATCACGTTCGTAAGGCTATAGACAAATGCGGATGAGAAATTTTGTAAGAAGAAAAGTCGTGAAAAAAAATTGCTAAAAAATGAGTGCAACACGAGGGCGTCATAGGGGGTAAGCCTTCCTAGTACTGATCTCGCCCAAGCGCGTTTAACCCTGGAGTTCTGATTGGATCCGGGGAGCCAGTTTTGGTATCATCGCTTTCGTCTGATGATGCACAGTTTACGTTGCTGTACAGACGTCCTTTCTTCACCCCATCCCCCATAGAAGAGCGACGGGTGAAGCACACCCGACCGAACTCTGTCGATTCATAGCCCGCATATGTAAGGCTAAAAAATTAATAGTAATGAGAAATGTTTTAAAAAGAGAAAGGTGGGAAGAAAAATCATCCACACAAAGGGTGAAAAACGAGGACTTCCCAGTAGGTCACCCATCCTCGCATTGCACCCGACCGGGAACGCTTAACTCCGGGGTGAACCACACCAAGCCGAATCCACCAATTTTGATCTCGTTCGTAAGGCTATAGACAAATGCGGATGAGAAATTTTGTAAAAAGAAAAGTCCTGAAAAAAAATTGCCAAAAAATGAGTGCAACACGAGGACGTCATAGGGGTTAACGCTTCCTATTAATGTTCTGGCCCAAGCGCGTTAAACCCTGGAGTTCTGATTGGATCCGGTGAGCCAGTTCTGGTATGATCGCAGTCGTCTGATGATGCACAGTTTACGTTGCTATATAGACGTCCTTTCTTCACCCCGTCCCCCACAGAAGCGCGACGGGTGAAGCACACCCGACCGAACTCAGTCGATTCATAGCCCGCATATGTAAGGCTAAAAAATTAATAGGAATGAGACATGTTTTAAAAAGAGAAAGGTGGGAAGAAAAATCATCCACACAAAGGGTGAAAAACGAGGACTTCCCAGGAGGTCACCCATCCTCGCATTGCACCCGACCGGGCACGCTTAACTCTGGGGTGAACCACACCAAGCCGAATCCAACTATTTTGATCACGTTCGTAAGGCTATAGACAAATGCAGATGAGAAATTTTGTAAAAAGAAAAGTCGTGAAAAAAAATTGCCAAAAAATCAGTGCAACACGAGGACGTCATAGGGGGTAAGCCTTCCTAGTAATGTTCTGGCCCAAGCGCGTTAAATCCTGGAGTTTTGATTGGATCCGGGGAGCCAGTTCTGGTATGATCGCTTTCTTCTGATGATGCACAGTTTACGTTGCTGTACAGACGTCCTTTCTTCACCCCATCCCCCATAGAAGAGCGACGGGTGAAGCACACCCGACCGAACTCTGTCGATTCATAGCCCGCATATGTAAGGCTAAAAAATTAATAGTAATGAGAAATGTTTTAAAAAGAGAAAGGTGGGAAGAAAAATCATCCACACAAAGGGTGAAAAACGAGGACTTCCCAGTAGGTCACCCATCCTCGCATTGCACCCGACCGGGAACGCTTAACTCCGGGGTGAACCACACCAAGCCGAATCCACCTATTTTGATCACGTTCGTAAGGCTATAGACAAATGCGGATGAGAAATTTTGTAAGAAGAAAAGTCGTGAAAAAAAATTGCTAAAAAATGAGTGCAACACGAGGGCGTCATAGGGGGTAAGCCTTCCTAGTACTGATCTCGCCCAAGCGCGTTTAACCCTAGAGTTCTGATTGGATCCGGGGAGCCAGTTTTGGTATCATCGCTTTCGTCTGATGATGCACAATTTACGTTGCTATACAGACGTCCTTTCTTCACCCCGTCCCCCATAGAAGCGCGACGGGTGAAGCACACCCGACCGAACTCAGTCGATTCATAGCCGCATATGTAAGGCTAAAAAATTAATTGGAATGAGAAATGTTTTCAAAAGAGAAAGGTGTGAAGAAAAATCATCCACACAAAGGGTGAAAAACGAGGACTTCCCAAGAGGTCACCCATCCTCGCATTGCACCCGACCCGGCACGCTTAACTCCGGGGTGAACCACACCAAGCCGAATCCACCTATTTTGATCACGTTCATAAGGCTATAGACAAATGCGGATGAGAAATCTTGTAAAAAGAAAAGTAGTGAAAAAAATTTGCCAAAAAATGAGTGCAACACCAGGACGTCATAGGGGGTAACCCTTCCTAGTAATGTTCTGGCCCAAGCGCGTTAAACCCTGGAGTTCTGATTGGATCCGGGGAGCCAGTTCTGGTATGATCGCTTTCGTCTGATGATGCACAGTTTACGTTACTATACAGACGTCCTTTTTTCACCCCGTCCCCCATAGAAGCGCGACGGGTGAAGCACACCCGACCGAACTCAGTCGATTCATAGCCCGCATATGCAAGGCTAAAAAATTAATAGGAATGAGAAATGTTTTAAAAAGAGAAAGGTGGGAAGAAAAATCATCCACACAAAGGGTGAAAAACGAGGACTTCCCAGGAGGTCACCCATCCTCGCATTGCACCCGACCGGGCACGCTTAACTCCGGGGTGAACCACACCAAGCCGAATCCACCAATTTTGATCTCATTCGTAAGGCTATAGAAAAATGCGGATGAGAAATTTTGTAAAAAGAAAAGTCGTGAAAAAAAATCGCTAAAAAATGAGTGCAACACGAGGGCGTCATAGGGGGTAACCCTTCCTAGTACTGCTCTCGCCCAAGCGCGTTTAACCCTGGAGTTCTGATTGGATCTGGTGAGCCAGTTGTGGTATGATCGCAGTCGTCTGGTGATGCACAGTTTACGTTGCTATACAGATGTCATTTTTTCACCCCGTCCCCACAGAAGCGCGACGGGTGAAACACACCTGACCGAACTCAGTCGATTCATAGCCCGCATTCGTAAAGCTAAAAAATTAATAAGAATGGGAAATATTTTTAAAATAGAAAGGTGTGAAGAAAAATCAACCACACAAAGGGTGAAAAACGAGGACTTCCCAGGAGGTCACCCATCCTCGCATTGCACCCGACCGGGCACGCTTAACTTCGGGGAGAACCACACCAAGCCGAATCCACCTATTTTGATCTCGTTCCTAAGGCTATAGACAAATGCGGATGAGAAATCTTGTAAAAAGAAAAGTAGTGAAAAAAATTTGCCAAAAAATGAGTGCAACACCAGGACGTCATAGGGGGTAACCCTTCCTAGTAATGTTCTGGCCCAAGCGCGTTAAACCCTGGAGTTCTGATTGGATCCGGGGAGCCAGTTCTGGTATGATCGCTTTCGTCTGATGATGCACAGTTTACGTTACTATACAGACGTCCTTTTTTCACCCCGTCCCCCATAGAAGCGCGACGGGTGAAGCACACCCGACCGAACTCAGTCGATTCATAGCCCGCATATGCAAGGCTAAAAAATTAATAGGAATGAGAAATGTTTTAAAAAGAGAAAGGTGGGAAGAAAAATCATCCACACAAAGGGTGAAAAACGAGGACTTCCCAGGAGGTCACCCATCCTCGCATTGCACCCGACCGGGCACGCTTAACTCCGGGGTGAACCACACCAAGCCGAATCCACCAATTTTGATCTCATTCGTAAGGCTATAGACAAATGCGGATGAGAAATTTTGTAAAAAGAAAAGTCCTGAAAAAAAATTGTCAAAAAATGAGTGCAACACGAGGACGTCATAGGGGTTAACCCTTCCTATTAATGTTCTGGCCCAAGCGCGTTAAACCCTGGAGTTCTGATTGGATCCGGTGAGCCAGTTCTGGTATGATCGCAGTCGTCTGATGATGCACAGTTTACGTTGCTATATAGACGTCCTTTCTTCACCCCGTCCCCCACAGAAGCGCGACGGGTGAAGCACACCCGACCGAACTCAGTCGATTCATAGCCCGCATATGTAAGGCTAAAAAATTAATAGGAATGAGACATGTTTTAAAAAGAGAAAGGTGGGAAGAAAAATCATCCACACAAAGGGTGAAAAACGAGGACTTCCCAGGAGGTCACCCATCCTCGCATTGCACCCGACCGGGAACGCTTAACTCCGGGGTGAACCACACCAAGCCGAATCCACCTATTTTGATCACGTTCATAAGGCTATAGACAAATGCGGATGAGAAATTTTGTAAAAAGAAAAGTTGTGAAAAAAATCGCTAAAAAATGAGTGCAACACGAGGGCGTCATAGGGTGTAAGCCTTCCTAGTACTGGTCTCGCCCAAGCGCGTTTAACCCTGGAGTTCTGATTGGATCCGGTGAGCCAGTTGTGGTATGATCTTAGTCGTCTGGTGATGCACAGTTTACGTTGCTATACATACGTCCTTTCTTCACCCCGTCCCCCATAGAAGCGCAACGGGTGAAGCACACCTGACCGAACTCAGTCGATTCATAGTCCGCATATGTAGGGCTAAAAAATTAATAAGAATGAGAAATGTTTTAAAAAGAGAAAGGTGGGAAGAAAAATCATCCACACAAAGGGTGAAAAACGAGGACTTCCCAGGAGGTCACCCATCCTCGCATTGCACCCGACCGGGCACGCTTAACTCCGGGGTGAACCACACCAAGCCGAATCCACCTATTTTGATCACGTTCGTAAGGCTATAGACAAATGCGGATGAGAAATTTTGTAAAAAGAAAAGTAGTGAAAAAAAATCGCCAAAAAATAAGTGCAACACGAGGGCGTCATAGGGGGTAACCCTTCCTAGTAATGTTCTGGCCCAAGCGCGTTAAACCCTGGAGTTCTGATTGGATCCGGGGAGCCAGTTCTGGTATGATCGCTTTCGTCTGATGATGCACAGTTTACGTTGCTATAGAGACGTCCTTTCTACACCCCGTCCCCCATAAAAGCGCGACGGGTGAAGCACACCCGACCGAACTCAGTCGATTCATAGCCCGCATATGGAAGGCTAAAAAATTAATAGGAATGAGAAATGTTTTAAAAAGAGAAAGGTGGGAAGAAAAATCATCCACACAAAGAGTGAAAAACGAGGACTTCCCAGGAGGTCACCCATCCTCGCATTGCACCCGACCGGGAACGCTTAACTCCGGGGTGAACCACACCAAGCCGAATCCACCTATTTTGATCACGTTCATAAGGCTATAGACAAATGCGGATGAGAAATTTTGTAAAAAGAAAAGTTGTGAAAAAAAATCGCTGAAAAATGAGTGCAACACGAGGGCGTCATAGGGTGTAAGCCTTCCTAGTACTGGTCTCGCCCAAGCGCGTTTAACCCTGGAGTTCTGATTGGATCCGGTGAGCCAGTTGTGGTATGATCGCAGTCGTCTGATGATGCACAGTTTACGTTGCTATAGAGACGTCCTTTCTACTCCCCGTCCCCCATAGAAGCGCGACGGGTGAAGCACACCCGACCGAACTCAGTCGATTCATAGCCGCATATGTAAGGCTAAAAAATTAATTGGAATGAGAAATGTTTTCAAAAGAGAAAGGTGTGAAGAAAAATCATCCACACAAAGGGTGAAAAACGAGGACTTCCCAGGAGGTCACCCATCCTCGCATTGCACCCGACCCGGCACGCTTAACTCCGGGGTGAACCACACCAAGCCGAATCCACCTATTTTGATCACGTTCATAAGGCTATAGACAAATGCGGATGAGAAATTTTGTAAAAAGAAAAGTAGTGAAAAAAAATCGCCAAAAAATGAGTGCAACACCAGGACGTCATAGGGGGTAACCCTTCCTAGTAATGTTCTGGCCCAAGCGCGTTAAACCCTGGAGTTCTGATTGGATCCGGGGAGCCAGTTCTGGTATGATCGCAGTCGTCTGATGATGCACAGTTTACGTTGCTATATAGACGTCCTTTCTTCACCCCGTCCCCCACAGAAGCGCGACGGGTGAAGCACACCCGACCGAACTCAGTCGATTCATAGCCCGCATATGCAAGGCTAAAAAATTAATAGGAATGAGAAATGTTTTAAAAAGAGAAAGGTGGGAAGAAAAATCATCCACACAAAGGGTGAAAAACGAGGACTTCCCAGGAGGTCACCCATCCTCGCATTGCACCCGACCGGGAACGCTTAACTCCGGGGTGAACCACACCAAGCCGAATCCACCTATTTTGATCACGTTCATAAGGCTATAGACAAATGCGGATGAGAAATTTTGTAAAAAGAAAAGTTGTGAAAAAAATCGCTAAAAAATGAGTGCAACACGAGGGCGTCATAGGGTGTAAGCCTTCCTAGTACTGGTCTCGCCCAAGCGCGTTTAACCCTGGAGTTCTGATTGGATCCGGTGAGCCAGTTGTGGTATGATCTTAGTCGTCTGGTGATGCACAGTTTACGTTGCTATACATACGTCCTTTCTTCACCCCGTCCCCCATAGAAGCGCAACGGGTGAAGCACACCTGACCGAACTCAGTCGATTCATAGTCCGCATATGTAGGGCTAAAAAATTAATAAGAATGAGAAATGTTTTAAAAAGAGAAAGGTGGGAAGAAAAATCATCCACACAAAGGGTGAAAAACGAGGACTTCCCAGGAGGTCACCCATCCTCGCATTGCACCCGACCGGGCACGCTTAACTCCGGGGTGAACCACACCAAGCCGAATCCACCTATTTTGATCACGTTCGTAAGGCTATAGACAAATGCGGATGAGAAATTTTGTAAAAAGAAAAGTAGTGAAAAAAAATCGCCAAAAAATAAGTGCAACACGAGGGCGTCATAGGGGGTAACCCTTCCTAGTAATGTTCTGGCCCAAGCGCGTTAAACCCTGGAGTTCTGATTGGATCCGGGGAGCCAGTTCTGGTATGATCGCTTTCGTCTGATGATGCACAGTTTACGTTGCTATAGAGACGTCCTTTCTACACCCCGTCCCCCATAAAAGCGCGACGGGTGAAGCACACCCGACCGAACTCAGTCGATTCATAGCCCGCATATGGAAGGCTAAAAAATTAATAGGAATGAGAAATGTTTTAAAAAGAGAAAGGTGGGAAGAAAAATCATCCACACAAAGAGTGAAAAACGAGGACTTCCCAGGAGGTCACCCATCCTCGCATTGCACCCGACCGGGAACGCTTAACTCCGGGGTGAACCACACCAAGCCGAATATACCTATTTTGATCACGTTCATAAGGCTATAGACAAATGCGGATGAGAAATTTTGTAAAAAGAAAAGTTGTGAAAAAAAATCGCTGAAAAATGAGTGCAACACGAGGGCGTCATAGGGTGTAAGCCTTCCTAGTACTGGTCTCGCCCAAGCGCGTTTAACCCTGGAGTTCTGATTGGATCCGGTGAGCCAGTTGTGGTATGATCGCAGTCGTCTGATGATGCACAGTTTACGTTGCTATAGAGACGTCCTTTCTACTCCCCGTCCCCCATAGAAGCGCGACGGGTGAAGCACACCCGACCGAACTCAGTCGATTCATAGCCGCATATGTAAGGCTAAAAAATTAATTGGAATGAGAAATGTTTTCAAAAGAGAAAGGTGTGAAGAAAAATCATCCACACAAAGGGTGAAAAACGAGGACTTCCCAGGAGGTCACCCATCCTCGCATTGCACCCGACCCGGCACGCTTAACTCCGGGGTGAACCACACCAAGCCGAATCCACCTATTTTGATCACGTTCATAAGGCTATAGACAAATGCGGATGAGAAATTTTGTAAAAAGAAAAGTAGTGAAAAAAAATCGCCAAAAAATAAGTGCAACACGAGGACGTCATAGGGGGTAACCCTTCCTAGTAATGTTCTGGCCCAAGCGCGTTAAATCCTGGAGTTTTGATTGGATCCGGGGAGCCAGTTCTGGTATGATCGCTTTCTTCTGATGATGCACAGTTTACGTTGCTGTACAGACGTCCTTTCTTCACCCCATCCCCCATAGAAGAGCGACGGGTGAAGCACACCCGACCGAACTCTGTCGATTCATAGCCCGCATATGTAAGGCTAAAAAATTAATAGTAATGAGAAATGTTTTAAAAAGAGAAAGGTGGGAAGAAAAATCATCCACACAAAGGGTGAAAAACGAGGACTTCCCAGTAGGTCACCCATCCTCGCATTGCACCCGACCGGGAACGCTTAACTCCGGGGTGAACCACACCAAGCCGAATCCACCTATTTTGATCACGTTCGTAATGCTATAGACAAATGCGGATGAGAAATTTTGTAAGAAGAAAAGTCGTGAAAAAAAATTGCTAAAAAATGAGTGCAACACGAGGGCGTCATAGGGGGTAAGCCTTCCTAGTACTGATCTCGCCCAAGCGCGTTTAACCATGGAGTTCTGATTGGATCCGGGGAGCCAGTTTTGGTATCATCGCTTTCGTCTGATGATGCACAATTTACGTTGCTATACAGACGTCCTTTCTTCACCCCGTCCCCCATAGAAGCGCGACGGGTGAAGCACACCCGACCGAACTCAGTCGATTCATAGCCGCATATGTAAGGCTAAAAAATTAATTGGAATGAGAAATGTTTTCAAAAGAGAAAGGTGTGAAGAAAAATCATCCACACAAAGGGTGAAAAACGAGGACTTCCCAGGAGGTCACCCATCCTCGCATTGCACCCGACCCGGCACGCTTAACTCCGGGGTGAACCACACCAAGCCGAATCCACCTATTTTGATCACGTTCATAAGGCTATAGACAAATGCGGATGAGAAATTTTGTAAAAAGAAAAGTAGTGAAAAAAAATCGCCAAAAAATAAGTGCAACACGAGGGCGTCATAGGGGGTAACCCTTCCTAGTAATGTTCTGGCCCAAGCGCGTTAAACCCTGGAGTTCTGATTGGATCCGGGGAGCCAGTTCTGGTATGATCGCTTTCGTCTGATGATGCACAGTTTACGTTGCTATACATACGTCCTTTCTTCAACCCGTCCCCCATAGAAGCGCAACGGGTGAAGCACACCTGACCGAACTCAGTCGATTCATAGTCCGCATATGTAGGGCTAAAAAATTAATAAGAATGAGAAATGTTTTAAAAAGAGAAAGGTGTGAAGAAAAATCATCCACACAAAGGGTGAAAAACGAGGACTTCCCAGGAGGTCACCCATCCTCGCATTGCACCCGACCGGGCACGCTTAACTCCGGGGTGAACCACACCAAGCCGAATCCATCTATTTTGATCACGTTCGTAAGGCTATAGACAAATGCGGATGAGAAATTTTGTAAAAAGAAAAGTAGTGAAAAAAAATCGCCAAAAAATAAGTGCAACACGAGGGCGTCATAGGGGGTAACCCTTTCTAGTACTGCTCTCGTCCAAGCGCGTTTAACCCTGGAGTTCTGATTGGATCCGGTGAGACAGTTCTGGCTGATCGCTTTCGTCTGATGATGCACAGTTTACGTTGCTATACATACGTCCTTTCTTCACCCCGTCCCCCATAGAAGCGCGACGGGTGAAGCACACCCGACCGAACTCAGTCGATTCATATCCCGCATATGTAAGGCTAAAAAATTAATTGGAATGAGAAATGTTTTCAAAAGAGAAAGGTGGGAAGAAAAATCATCCACACAAAGGGTGAAAAACGAGGACTTCCCAAGAGGTCACCCATCCTCGCATTGCACCCGACCCGGCACGCTTAACTCCGGGGTGAACCACACCAAGCCGAATCCACCTATTTTGATCTCGTTTGTACGGCTATAGACAAATGCGGATGAGAAATTTTGTAAAAAGAAAAGTCGTGAAAAAAAATTGCCAAAAAACTGAGTGCAACACGAGGGCGTCATAGGGGGTAACCCTTTCTAGTACTGCTCTCGCCCAAGCGCGTTTAACCCTGGAGTTTTGATTGGATCCGGTGAGCCAATTATGGTATGATCGCGGTCGTCTGATAAAGCACAGTTTACGTTGCTATACAGACGTCCTTTCTTCACCCCGTCCCCCATAGAAGCGCGACGGGTGAAGCACACCCGACCAAACTCAGTCGATTCATAGCCCGCATATGTAAGGCTAAAAAATTAATTGGAATGAGAAATGTTTTCAAAAGAGAAAGGTGGGAAGAAAAATCATCCACACAAAGGGTGAAAAACGAGGACTTCCCAGGAGGTCACCCATCCTCGCATTGCACCCGACCGGGAACGCTTAACTCCGGGGTGAACCACACCAAGCCGAATCCACCTATTTTGATCACGTTCGTAAGGCTATAGACAAATGCGGATGAGAAATTTTGTAAAAAGAAAAGTAGTGAAAAAAAAATCGCCAAAAAATAAGTGCAACACGAGGGCGTCATAGGGGGTAACCCTTCCTAGTAATGTTCTGGCCCAAGCGCGTTAAACCCTGGAGTTCTGATTGGATCCGGGGAGCCAGTTCTGGTATGATCGCTTTCGTCTGATGATGCACAGTTTACGTTGCTATAGAGACGTCCTTTCTACACCCCGTCCCCCATAAAAGCGCGACGGGTGAAGCACACCCGACCGAACTCAGTCGATTCATAGCCCGCATATGGAAGGCTAAAAAATTAATAGGAATGAGAAATGTTTTAAAAAGAGAAAGGTGGGAAGAAAAATCATCCACACAAAGAGTGAAAAACGAGGACTTCCCAGGAGGTCACCCATCCTCGCATTGCACCCGACCGTGAACGCTTAACTCCGGGGTGAACCACACCAAGCCGAATCCACCTATTTTGATCACGTTCGTAAGGCTATAGACAAATGCGGATGAGAAATTTTGTAAAAAGAAAAGTCGTGAAAAAAAATTGCTAAAAAATGAGTGCAACACGAGGACGTCATAGGGGGTAAGCCTTCCTAGTACTGCTCTCGCCCAAGCGCGTTTAACCCTGGAGTTCTGATTGGATCCGGTGAGCCAGTTATGGTATGATCGCTTTCGTCTGATGATGCACAGTTTACGTTGCTATACAGACGTCCTTTCTTCACCCCGTCCCTCATAGAAGCGCGACGGGTGAAGCACACCCGACCGAACTCAGTCGATTCATAGCCCGCATATGTAAGGCTAAAAAATTAATTGGAATGAGAAATGTTTTCAAAAGAGAAAGGAGTGAAGAAAAATCATCCACACAAAGGGTGAAGAACGAGGTTTTCCCAGGAGGTCACCCATCCTCGCATTGCACCCGACCCGGCACGCTTAACTCCGGGGTGAACCACACCAAGCCAAATCCACCTATTTTGATCACGTTCGTAAGGCTATAGACAAATGCGGATGAGAAATTTTGTAAAAAGAAAAGTAGTGAAAAAAAATCGCCAAAAAATAAGTGCAACACGAGGGCGTCATAGGGGGTAACCCTTCCTAGTAATGTTCTGGCCCAAGCGCGTTAAACCCTGGAGTTCTGATTGGATCCGGGGAGCCAATTCTGGTATGATCGCTTTCGTCTGATGATGCACAGTTTACGTTGCTATACAGACGTTCTTTCTTCACCCCGTCCCCCATAGAAGCGCGACGGGTGAAGCACACCCGACCGAACTCAGTCGATTCATAGCCCGCATATGGAAGGCTAAAAAATTAATAGGAATGAGAAATGTTTTAAAAAGAGAAAGGTGGGAAGAAAAATCATCCACACAAAGGGTGAAAAACGAGGACTTCCCAGGAGGTCACCCATCCTCGCATTGCACCCGACCGGGAACGCTTAACTCCGAGGTGAACCACACCAAGCCGAATCCACCTATTTTGATCACGTTCGTAAGGCTATAGACAAATGCGGATGAGAAATTTTGTAAAAAGAAAAGTCGTGAAAAAAAATCGCTAAAAAATGAGTGCAACACGAGGGCGTCATAGGGGGTAAGCCTTCCTAGTACTGCTCTCGCCCAAGCGCGTTTAACCCTGGAGTTCTGATTGGATCTGGGGAGCCAATTCTGGTATGATCGCTTTCGTCTGATGATGCACAGTTTACGTTGCTATACAGACGTCCTTTCTTCACCCCGTCCCCCATAGAAGCGCGACGGGTGAAGCACACCCGACCGAACTCAGTCGATTCATAGCCCGCATATGTAAGGCTAAAAAATTAATTGGAATGAGAAATGTTTTAAAAAGAGAAAGGTGTGAAGAAAAATCATCCACACAAAGGGTGAAGAACGAGGACTTCCCAGGAGGTCACCCATCCTCACATTGCACCCGACCCGGCACGCTTAACTCCGGGGTGAACCACACCAAGCCAAATCCACTTATTTTGATCACGTTCGTAAGGGTATAGACAAATGCGGATGAGAAATTTTGTAAAAAGAAAAGTCGTGAAAAAAAATTGCTAAAAAATGAGTGCAACACGAGGACGTCATAGGGGGTAAGCCTTCCTAGTACTGCTCTCGCCCAAGCGCGTTTAACCCTGGAGTTCTGATTGGATCCGGTGAGCCAGTTATGGTATGATCGCTTTCGTCTGATGATGCACAGTTTACGTTGCTATACAGACGTCCTTTCTTCACCCCGTCCCTCATAGAAGCGCGACGGGTGAAGCACACCCGACCGAACTCAGTCGATTCATAGCCCGCATATGTAAGGCTAAAAAATTAATTGGAATGAGAAATGTTTTCAAAAGAGAAAGGAGTGAAGAAAAATCATCCACACAAAGGGTGAAGAACGAGGTTTTCCCAGGAGGTCACCCATCCTCGCATTGCACCCGACCCGGCACGCTTAACTCCGGGGTGAACCACACCAAGCCAAATCCACCTATTTTGATCACGTTCGTAAGGCTATAGACAAATGCGGATGAGAAATTTTGTAAAAAGAAAAGTAGTGAAAAAAAATCGCCAAAAAATAAGTGCAACACGAGGGCGTCATAGGGGGTAACCCTTCCTAGTAATGTTCTGGCCCAAGCGCGTTAAACCCTGGAGTTCTGATTGGATCCGGGGAGCCAGTTCTGGTATGATCGCTTTCGTCTGATGATGCACAGTTTACGTTGCTATAGAGACGTCCTTTCTACACCCCGTCCCCCATAAAAGCGCGACGGGTGAAGCACACCCGACCGAACTCAGTCGATTCATAGCCCGCATATGGAAGGCTAAAAAATTAATAGGAATGAGAAATGTTTTAAAAAGAGAAAGGTGGGAAGAAAAATCATCCACACAAAGAGTGAAAAACGAGGACTTCCCAGGAGGTCACCCATCCTCGCATTGCACCCGACCGTGAACGCTTAACTCCGGGGTGAACCACACCAAGCCGAATCCACCTATTTTGATCACGTTCGTAAGGCTATAGACAAATGCGGATGAGAAATTTTGTAAAAAGAAAAGTCGTGAAAAAAAATTGCTAAAAAATGAGTGCAACACGAGGACGTCATAGGGGGTAAGCCTTCCTAGTACTGCTCTCGCCCAAGCGCGTTTAACCCTGGAGTTCTGATTGGATCCGGTGAGCCAGTTATGGTATGATCGCTTTCGTCTGATGATGCACAGTTTACGTTGCTATACAGACGTCCTTTCTTCACCCCGTCCCTCATAGAAGCGCGACGGGTGAAGCACACCCGACCGAACTCAGTCGATTCATAGCCCGCATATGTAAGGCTAAAAAATTAATTGGAATGAGAAATGTTTTCAAAAGAGAAAGGAGTGAAGAAAAATCATCCACACAAAGGGTGAAGAACGAGGTTTTCCCAGGAGGTCACCCATCCTCGCATTGCACCCGACCCGGCACGCTTAACTCCGGGGTGAACCACACCAAGCCAAATCCACCAATTTTGATCACGTTCGTAAGGCTATAGACAAATGCGGATGAGAAATTTTGTAAAAAGAAAAGTAGTGAAAAAAAATCGCCAAAAAATAAGTGCAACACGAGGGCGTCATAGGGGGTAACCCTTCCTAGTAATGTTCTGGCCCAAGCGCGTTAAACCCTGGAGTTCTGATTGGATCCGGGGAGCCAATTCTGGTATGATCGCTTTCGTCTGATG
>BRYF01000005.1:18687500-18752500 GCA_030159135.1 Actinidia polygama
CGCATATGTAAGGCTAAAAAATTAATTGGAATGAGAAATGTTTTCAAAAGAGAAAGGAGTGAAGAAAAATCATCCACACAAAGGGTGAAGAACGAGGACTTCCCAGGAGGTCACCCATCCTCGCATTGCACCCGACCCGGCACGCTTAACTCCGGGGTGAACCACACCAAGCCAAATCCACCTATTTTGATCACGTTCGTAAGGCTATAGACAAATGCGGATGAGAAATTTTGTAAAAAGAAAAGTAGTGAAAAAAAATCGCCAAAAAATAAGTGCAACACGAGGGCGTCATAGGGGGTAACCCTTCCTAGTAATGTTCTGGCCCAAGCGCGTTAAACCCTGGAGTTCTGATTGGATCCGGGGAGCCAGTTCTGGTATGATCGCTTTCGTCTGATGATGCACAGTTTACGTTGCTATAGAGACGTCCTTTCTTCACCCCGTCCCCTATAAAAGCGCGACGGGTGAAGCACACCCGACCGAACTCAGTCGATTCATAGCCCGCATATGGAAGGCTACAAAATTAATAGGAATGAGAAATGTTTTAAAAAGAGAAAGGTGGGAAGAAAAATCATCCACACAAAGGGTGAAGAACGAGGACTTCCCAGGAGGTCACCCATCCTCACATTGCACCCGACCCGGCACGCTTAACTCCGGGGTGAACCACACCAAGCCAAATCCACCTACTTTGATCACGTTCGTAAGGGTATAGACAAATGCGGATGAGAAATTTTGTAAAAAGAAAAGTCGTGAAAAAAAATCGCTAAAAAATGAGTGCAACACGAGGGCGTCATAGGGGGTAAGCCTTCCTAGTACTGCTCTCGCCCAAGCGCGTTTAACCCTGGAGTTCTGATCGATTCCGGGGAGCCAATTCTGGTATGATCGCTTTCGTCTGATGATGCACAGTTTACGTTGCTATACAGACGTCCTTTCTTCACCCCGTCCCCCATAGAAGCGCGACGGGTGAAGCACACCCGACCGAACTCAGTCGATTCATAGCCCGCATATGTAAGGCTAAAAAATTAATTGGAATGAGAAATGTTTTAAAAAGAGAAAGGTGTGAAGAAAAATCATCCACACAAAGGGTGAAGAACGAGGACTTCCCAGGAGGTCACCCATCCTCGCATTGCACCCGACCCGGCACGCTTAACTCCGGGGTGAACCACACCAAGCCGAATCCACCTATTTTGATCTCGTTTGTACGGCTATAGACAAATGCGGATGAGAAATTTTGTAAAAAGAAAAGTCGTGAAAAAAAATTGCCAAAAACTGAGTGCAACACGAGGGCGTCATAGGGGGTAACCCTTTCTAGTACTGCTCTCGCCCAAGCGCGTTTAACCCTGGAGTTTTGATTGGATCCGGTGAGCCAATTATGGTATGATCGCGGTCGTCTGATAAAGCACAGTTTACGTTGCTATACAGACGTCCTTTCTTCACCCCGTCCCCCATAGAAGCGCGACGGGTGAAGCACACCCGACCAAACTCAGTCGATTCATAGCCCGCATATGTAAGGCTAAAAAATTAATTGGAATGAGAAATGTTTTAAAAAGAGAAAGGTGGGAAGAAAAATCATCCACACAAAGGGTGAAAAACGAGGACTTCCCAGGAGGTCACCCATCCTCGCATTGCACCCGACCGGGAACGCTTAACTCCGGGGTGAACCACACCAAGCCGAATCCACCTATTTTGATCACGTTCGTAAGGCTATAGACAAATGCGGATGAGAAATTTTGTAAAAAGAAAAGTCGTGAAAAAAAATCGCTAAAAAATGAGTGCAACACGAGGGCGTCATAGGGGGTAAGCCTTCCTAGTACTGCTCTCGCCCAAGCGCGTTTAACCCTGGAGTTCTGATTGGATCCGGGGAGCCAGTTTTGGTATCATCGCTTTCGTCTGATGATGCACAATTTACGTTGCTATACAGACGTCCTTTCTTCACCCCGTCCCCCATAGAAGCGCGACGGGTGAAGCACACCCGACCGAACTCAGTCGATTCATAGCCGCATATGTAAGGCTAAAAAATTAATTGGAATGAGAAATGTTTTCAAAAGAGAAAGGTGTGAAGAAAAATCATCCACACAAAGGGTGAAGAACGAGGACTTCCCAGGAGGTCACCCATCCTCGCATTGCACCCGACCCGGCACGCTTAACTCCGGGGTGAACCACACCAAGCCGAATCCACCTATTTTGATCTCGTTTGTACGGCTATAGACAAATGCGGATGAGAAATTTTGTAAAAAGAAAAGTCGTGAAAAAAAATTGCCAAAAACTGAGTGCAACACGAGGGCGTCATAGGGGGTAACCCTTTCTAGTACTGCTCTCGCCCAAGCGCGTTTAACCCTGGAGTTTTGATTGGATCCGGTGAGCCAATTATGGTATGATCGCGGTCGTCTGATAAAGCACAGTTTACGTTGCTATACAGACGTCCTTTCTTCACCCCGTCCCCCATAGAAGCGCGACGGGTGAAGCACACCCGACCAAACTCAGTCGATTCATAGCCCGCATATGTAAGGCTAAAAAATTAATTGGAATGAGAAATGTTTTAAAAAGAGAAAGGTGGGAAGAAAAATCATCCACACAAAGGGTGAAAAACGAGGACTTCCCAGGAGGTCACCCATCCTCGCATTGCACCCGACCGGGAACGCTTAACTCCGGGGTGAACCACACCAAGCCGAATCCACCTATTTTGATCACGTTCATAAGGCTATAGACAAATGCGGATGAGAAATTTTGTAAAAAGAAAAGTTGTGAAAAAAATCGCTAAAAAATGAGTGCAACACGAGGGCGTCATAGGGTGTAAGCCTTCCTAGTACTGGTCTCGCCCAAGCGCGTTTAACCCTGGAGTTCTGATTGGATCCGGTGAGCCAGTTGTGGTATGATCTTAGTCGTCTGGTGATGCACAGTTTACGTTGCTATACATACGTCCTTTCTTCACCCCGTCCCCCATAGAAGCGCAACGGGTGAAGCACACCTGACCGAACTCAGTCGATTCATAGTCCGCATATGTAGGGCTAAAAAATTAATAAGAATGAGAAATGTTTTAAAAAGAGAAAGGTGGGAAAAAAAATCATCCACACAAAGGGTGAAAAACGAGGACTTCCCAGGAGGTCACCCATCCTCGCATTGCACCCGACCGGGCACGCTTAACTCCGGGGTGAACCACACCAAGCCGAATCCACCTATTTTGATCACGTTCGTAAGGCTATAGACAAATGCGGATGAGAAATTTTGTAAAAAGAAAAGTAGTGAAAAAAAATCGCCAAAAAATAAGTGCAACACGAGGGCGTCATAGGGGGTAACCCTTCCTAGTAATGTTCTGGCCCAAGCGCGTTAAACCCTGGAGTTCTGATTGGATCCGGGGAGCCAGTTCTGGTATGATCGCTTTCGTCTGATGATGCACAGTTTACGTTGCTATAGAGACGTCCTTTCTACACCCCGTCCCCCATAAAAGCGCGACGGGTGAAGCACACCCGACCGAACTCAGTCGATTCATAGCCCGCATATGGAAGGCTAAAAAATTAATAGGAATGAGAAATGTTTTAAAAAGAGAAAGGTGGGAAGAAAAATCATCCACACAAAGAGTGAAAAACGAGGACTTCCCAGGAGGTCACCCATCCTCGCATTGCACCCGACCGGGAACGCTTAACTCCGGGGTGAACCACACCAAGCCGAATCCACCTATTTTGATCACGTTCATAAGGCTATAGACAAATGCGGATGAGAAATTTTGTAAAAAGAAAAGTTGTGAAAAAAAATCGCTGAAAAATGAGTGCAACACGAGGGCGTCATAGGGTGTAAGCCTTCCTAGTACTGGTCTCGCCCAAGCGCGTTTAACCCTGGAGTTCTGATTGGATCCGGTGAGCCAGTTGTGGTATGATCGCAGTCGTCTGATGATGCACAGTTTACGTTGCTATAGAGACGTCCTTTCTACTCCCCGTCCCCCATAGAAGCGCGACGGGTGAAGCACACCCGACCGAACTCAGTCGATTCATAGCCGCATATGTAAGGCTAAAAAATAAATTGGAATGAGAAATGTTTTCAAAAGAGAAAGGTGTGAAGAAAAATCATCCACACAAAGGGTGAAAAACGAGGACTTCCCAGGAGGTCACCCATCCTCGCATTGCACCCGACCCGGCACGCTTAACTCCGGGGTGAACCACACCAAGCCGAATCCACCTATTTTGATCACGTTCATAAGGCTATAGACAAATGCGGATGAGAAATTTTGTAAAAAGAAAAGTAGTGAAAAAAAATCGCCAAAAAATGAGTGCAACACCAGGACGTCATAGGGGGTAACCCTTCCTAGTAATGTTCTGGCCCAAGCGCGTTAAACCCTGGAGTTCTGATTGGATCCGGGGAGCCAGTTCTGGTATGATCGCTTTCGTCTGATGATGCACAGTTTACGTTACTATACAGACGTCCTTTTTTCACCCCGTCCCCCATAGAAGCGCGACGGGTGAAGCACACCCGACCGAACTCAGTCGATTCATAGCCCGCATATGCAAGGCTAAAAAATTAATAGGAATGAGAAATGTTTTAAAAAGAGAAAGGTGGGAAGAAAAATCATCCACACAAAGGGTGAAAAACGAGGACTTCCCAGGAGGTCACCCATCCTCGCATTGCACCCGACCGGGAACGCTTAACTCCGGGGTGAACCACACCAAGCCGAATCCACCTATTTTGATCACGTTCATAAGGCTATAGACAAATGCGGATGAGAAATTTTGTAAAAAGAAAAGTTGTGAAAAAAATCGCTAAAAAATGAGTGCAACACGAGGGCGTCATAGGGTGTAAGCCTTCCTAGTACTGGTCTCGCCCAAGCGCGTTTAACCCTGGAGTTCTGATTGGATCCGGTGAGCCAGTTGTGGTATGATCTTAGTCGTCTGGTGATGCACAGTTTACGTTGCTATACATACGTCCTTTCTTCACCCCGTCCCCCATAGAAGCGCAACGGGTGAAGCACACCTGACCGAACTCAGTCGATTCATAGTCCGCATATGTAGGGCTAAAAAATTAATAAGAATGAGAAATGTTTTAAAAAGAGAAAGGTGGGAAAAAAAATCATCCACACAAAGGGTGAAAAACGAGGACTTCCCAGGAGGTCACCCATCCTCGCATTGCACCCGACCGGGCACGCTTAACTCCGGGGTGAACCACACCAAGCCGAATCCACCTATTTTGATCACGTTCGTAAGGCTATAGACAAATGCGGATGAGAAATTTTGTAAAAAGAAAAGTAGTGAAAAAAAATCGCCAAAAAATAAGTGCAACACGAGGGCGTCATAGGGGGTAACCCTTCCTAGTAATGTTCTGGCCCAAGCGCGTTAAACCCTGGAGTTCTGATTGGATCCGGGGAGCCAGTTCTGGTATGATCGCTTTCGTCTGATGATGCACAGTTTACGTTGCTATAGAGACGTCCTTTCTACACCCCGTCCCCCATAAAAGCGCGACGGGTGAAGCACACCCGACCGAACTCAGTCGATTCATAGCCCGCATATGGAAGGCTAAAAAATTAATAGGAATGAGAAATGTTTTAAAAAGAGAAAGGTGGGAAGAAAAATCATCCACACAAAGAGTGAAAAACGAGGACTTCCCAGGAGGTCACCCATCCTCGCATTGCACCCGACCGGGAACGCTTAACTCCGGGGTGAACCACACCAAGCCGAATCCACCTATTTTGATCACGTTCATAAGGCTATAGACAAATGCGGATGAGAAATTTTGTAAAAAGAAAAGTTGTGAAAAAAAATCGCTGAAAAATGAGTGCAACACGAGGGCGTCATAGGGTGTAAGCCTTCCTAGTACTGGTCTCGCCCAAGCGCGTTTAACCCTGGAGTTCTGATTGGATCCGGTGAGCCAGTTGTGGTATGATCGCAGTCGTCTGATGATGCACAGTTTACGTTGCTATAGAGACGTCCTTTCTACTCCCCGTCCCCCATAGAAGCGCGACGGGTGAAGCACACCCGACCGAACTCAGTCGATTCATAGCCGCATATGTAAGGCTAAAAAATAAATTGGAATGAGAAATGTTTTCAAAAGAGAAAGGTGTGAAGAAAAATCATCCACACAAAGGGTGAAAAACGAGGACTTCCCAGGAGGTCACCCATCCTCGCATTGCACCCGACCCGGCACGCTTAACTCCGGGGTGAACCACACCAAGCCGAATCCACCTATTTTGATCACGTTCATAAGGCTATAGACAAATGCGGATGAGAAATTTTGTAAAAAGAAAAGTAGTGAAAAAAAATCGCCAAAAAATGAGTGCAACACCAGGACGTCATAGGGGGTAACCCTTCCTAGTAATGTTCTGGCCCAAGCGCGTTAAACCCTGGAGTTCTGATTGGATCCGGGGAGCCAGTTCTGGTATGATCGCTTTCGTCTGATGATGCACAGTTTACGTTACTATACAGACGTCCTTTTTTCACCCCGTCCCCCATAGAAGCGCGACGGGTGAAGCACACCCGACCGAACTCAGTCGATTCATAGCCCGCATATGCAAGGCTAAAAAATTAATAGGAATGAGAAATGTTTTAAAAAGAGAAAGGTGGGAAGAAAAATCATCCACACAAAGGGTGAAAAACGAGGACTTCCCAGGAGGTCACCCATCCTCGCATTGCACCCGACCGGGAACGCTTAACTCCGGGGTGAACCACACCAAGCCGAATCCACCTATTTTGATCACGTTCATAAGGCTATAGACAAATGCGGATGAGAACTTTTGTAAAAAGAAAAGTTGTGAAAAAAATCGCTAAAAAATGAGTGCAACACGAGGGCGTCATAGGGTGTAAGCCTTCCTAGTACTGGTCTCGCCCAAGCGCGTTTAACCCTGGAGTTCTGATTGGATCCGGTGAGCCAGTTGTGGTATGATCTTAGTCGTCTGGTGATGCACAGTTTACGTTGCTATACATACGTCCTTTCTTCACCCCGTCCCCCATAGAAGCGCAACGGGTGAAGCACACCTGACCGAACTCAGTCGATTCATAGTCCGCATATGTAGGGCTAAAAAATTAATAAGAATGAGAAATGTTTTAAAAAGAGAAAGGTGGGAAAAAAAATCATCCACACAAAGGGTGAAAAACGAGGACTTCCCAGGAGGTCACCCATCCTCGCATTGCACCCGACCGGGCACGCTTAACTCCGGGGTGAACCACACCAAGCCGAATCCACCTATTTTGATCACGTTCGTAAGGCTATAGACAAATGCGGATGAGAAATTTTGTAAAAAGAAAAGTAGTGAAAAAAAATCGCCAAAAAATAAGTGCAACACGAGGGCGTCATAGGGGGTAACCCTTCCTAGTAATGTTCTGGCCCAAGCGCGTTAAACCCTGGAGTTCTGATTGGATCCGGGGAGCCAGTTCTGGTATGATCGCTTTCGTCTGATGATGCACAGTTTACGTTGCTATAGAGACGTCCTTTCTACACCCCGTCCCCCATAAAAGCGCGACGGGTGAAGCACACCCGACCGAACTCAGTCGATTCATAGCCCGCATATGGAAGGCTAAAAAATTAATAGGAATGAGAAATGTTTTAAAAAGAGAAAGGTGGGAAGAAAAATCATCCACACAAAGAGTGAAAAACGAGGACTTCCCAGGAGGTCACCCATCCTCGCATTGCACCCGACCGGGAACGCTTAACTCCGGGGTGAACCACACCAAGCCGAATATACCTATTTTGATCACGTTCATAAGGCTATAGACAAATGCGGATGAGAAATTTTGTAAAAAGAAAAGTTGTGAAAAAAAATCGCTGAAAAATGAGTGCAACACGAGGGCGTCATAGGGGGTAAGCCTTCCTAGTACTGGTCTCGCCCAAGCGCGTTTAACCCTGGAGTTCTGATTGGATCCGGTGAGCCAGTTGTGGTATGATCGCAGTCGTCTGATGATGCACAGTTTACGTTGCTATAGAGACGTCCTTTCTACTCCCCGTCCCCCATAGAAGCGCGACGGGTGAAGCACACCCGACCGAACTCAGTCGATTCATAGCCGCATATGTAAGGCTAAAAAATTAATTGGAATGAGAAATGTTTTCAAAAGAGAAAGGTGTGAAGAAAAATCATCCACACAAAGGGTGAAAAACGAGGACTTCCCAGGAGGTCACCCATCCTCGCATTGCACCCGACCCGGCACGCTTAACTCCGGGTTGAACCACACCAAGCCGAATCCACCTATTTTGATCACGTTCATAAGGCTATAGACAAATGCGGATGAGAAATTTTGTAAAAAGAAAAGTAGTGAAAAAAAATCGCCAAAAAATAAGTGCAACACGAGGACGTCATAGGGGGTAACCCTTCCTAGTAATGTTCTGGCCCAAGCGCGTTAAATCCTGGAGTTTTGATTGGATCCGGGGAGCCAGTTCTGGTATGATCGCTTTCTTCTGATGATGCACAGTTTACGTTGCTGTACAGACGTCCTTTCTTCACCCCATCCCCCATAGAAGAGCGACGGGTGAAGCACACCCGACCGAACTCTGTCGATTCATAGCCCGCATATGTAAGGCTAAAAAATTAATAGTAATGAGAAATGTTTTAAAAAGAGAAAGGTGGGAAGAAAAATCATCCACACAAAGGGTGAAAAACGAGGACTTCCCAGTAGGTCACCCATCCTCGCATTGCACCCGACCGGGAACGCTTAACTCCGGGGTGAACCACACCAAGCCGAATCCACCTATTTTGATCACGTTCGTAATGCTATAGACAAATGCGGATGAGAAATTTTGTAAGAAGAAAAGTCGTGAAAAAAAATTGCTAAAAAATGAGTGCAACACGAGGGCGTCATAGGGGGTAAGCCTTCCTAGTACTGATCTCGCCCAAGCGCGTTTAACCCTGGAGTTCTGATTGGATCCGGGGAGCCAGTTTTGGTATCATCGCTTTCGTCTGATGATGCACAATTTACGTTGCTATACAGACGTCCTTTCTTCACCCCGTCCCCCATAGAAGCGCGACGGGTGAAGCACACCCGACCGAACTCAGTCGATTCATAGCCGCATATGTAAGGCTAAAAAATTAATTGGAATGAGAAATGTTTTCAAAAGAGAAAGGTGTGAAGAAAAATCATCCACACAAAGGGTGAAAAACGAGGACTTCCCAGGAGGTCACCCATCCTCGCATTGCACCCGACCCGGCACGCTTAACTCCGGGGTGAACCACACCAAGCCGAATCCACCTATTTTGATCACGTTCATAAGGCTATAGACAAATGCGGATGAGAAATTTTGTAAAAAGAAAAGTAGTGAAAAAAAATCGCCAAAAAATAAGTGCAACACGAGGGCGTCATAGGGGGTAACCCTTCCTAGTAATGTTCTGGCCCAAGCGCGTTAAACCCTGGAGTTCTGATTGGATCCGGGGAGCCAGTTCTGGTATGATCGCTTTCGTCTGATGATGCACAGTTTACGTTGCTATACATACGTCCTTTCTTCAACCCATCCCCCATAGAAGCGCAACGGGTGAAGCACACCTGACCGAACTCAGTCGATTCATAGTCCGCATATGTAGGGCTAAAAAATTAATAAGAATGAGAAATGTTTTAAAAAGAGAAAGGTGTGAAGAAAAATCATCCACACAAAGGGTGAAAAACGAGGACTTCCCAGGAGGTCACCCATCCTCGCATTGCACCCGACCGGGCACGCTTAACTCCGGGGTGAACCACACCAAGCCGAATCCATCTATTTTGATCACGTTCGTAAGGGTATAGACAAATGCGGATGAGAAATTTTGTAAAAAGAAAAGTCGTGAAAAAAAATCGCTAAAAAATGAGTGCAACACGAGGGCGTCATAGGGGGTAAGCCTTCCTAGTACTGCTCTCGCCCAAGCGCGTTTAACCCTGGAGTTCTGATTGGATCCGGTGAGCCAGTTCTGGCTGATCGCTTTCGTCTGATGATGCACAGTTTACGTTGCTATACATACGTCCTTTCTTCACCCCGTCCCCCATAGAAGCGCGACGGGTGAAGCACACCCGACCGAACTCAGTCGATTCATATCCCGCATATGTAAGGCTAAAAAATTAATAGGAATGAGAAATGTTTTAAAAAGAGAAATTTGGGAAGAAAAATCATCCACACAAAGGGTGAAAAACGAGGACTTCCCAGGAGGTCACCCATCCTCGCATTGCACCCGACCGGGCAAGCTTAACTCCGGGGTGAACCACACAAGGCCGAATCCACCTATTTTGATCACGTTCGTAAGGCTATAGACAAATGCGGATGAGAAATTTTGTAAAAAGAAAAGCCGTGAAAAAAAATCGCTAAAAAATGAGTGCAACACGAGGGCGTCATAGGGGGTAAGCCTTCCTAGTACTGCTCTCGCCCAAGCGCGTTTAACCCTGGAGTTCTGATTGAATCCGGGGAGCCAGTTCTGGTATGATCGCTTTCGTCTGATGATGCACAGTTTACGTTGCTATACAGACGTCCTTTCTTCACCCCGTCCCCCATAGAAGCGCGACGGGTGAAGCACACCCGACCGAACTCAGTCGATTCATAGCCCGCATATGTAACGCTAAAAAATTAATTGGAATGAGAAATGTTTTCAAAAGAGAAAGGTGGGAAGAAAAATCATCCACACAAAGGGTGAAAAACGAGGACTTCCCAAGAGGTCACCCATCCTCGCATTGCACCCGACCCGGCACGCTTAACTCCGGGGTGAACCACACCAAGCCGAATCCACCTATTTTGATCTCGTTTGTACGGCTATAGACAAATGCGGATGAGAAATTTTGTAAAAAGAAAAGTCGTGAAAAAAAATTGCCAAAAAACTGAGTGCAACACGAGGGCGTCATAGGGGGTAACCCTTTCTAGTACTGCTCTCGCCCAAGCGCGTTTAACCCTGGAGTTTTGATTGGATCCGGTGAGCCAATTATGGTATGATCGCGGTCGTCTGATAAAGCACAGTTTACGTTGCTATACAGACGTCCTTTCTTCACCCCGTCCCCCATAGAAGCGCGACGGGTGAAGCACACCCGACCAAACTCAGTCGATTCATAGCCCGCATATGTAAGGCTAAAAAATTAATTGGAATGAGAAATGTTTTAAAAAGAGAAAGGTGGGAAGAAAAATCATCCACACAAAGGGTGAAAAACGAGGACTTCCCAGGAGGTCACCCATCCTCGCATTGCACCCGACCGGGAACGCTTAACTCCGGGGTGAACCACACCAAGCCGAATCCACCTATTTTGATCACGTTCGTAAGGCTATAGACAAATGCGGATGAGAAATTTTGTAAAAAGAAAAGTAGTGAAAAAAAATCGCCAAAAAATAAGTGCAACACGAGGGCGTCATAGGGGGTAACCCTTCCTAGTAATGTTCTGGCCCAAGCGCGTTAAACCCTGGAGTTCTGATTGGATCCGGGGAGCCAGTTCTGGTATGATCGCTTTCGTCTGATGATGCACAGTTTACGTTGCTATAGAGACGTCCTTTCTACACCCCGTCCCCCATAAAAGCGCGACGGGTGAAGCACACCCGACCGAACTCAGTCGATTCATAGCCCGCATATGGAAGGCTAAAAAATTAATAGGAATGAGAAATGTTTTAAAAAGAGAAAGGTGGGAAGAAAAATCATCCACACAAAGAGTGAAAAACGAGGACTTCCCAGGAGGTCACCCATCCTCGCATTGCACCCGACCGTGAACGCTTAACTCCGGGGTGAACCACACCAAGCCGAATCCACCTATTTTGATCACGTTCGTAAGGCTATAGACAAATGCGGATGAGAAATTTTGTAAAAAGAAAAGTCGTGAAAAAAAATTGCTAAAAAATGAGTGCAACACGAGGACGTCATAGGGGGTAAGCCTTCCTAGTACTGCTCTCGCCCAAGCGCGTTTAACCCTGGAGTTCTGATTGGATCCGGTGAGCCAGTTATGGTATGATCGCTTTCGTCTGATGATGCACAGTTTACGTTGCTATACAGACGTCCTTTCTTCACCCCGTCCCTCATAGAAGCGCGACGGGTGAAGCACACCCGACCGAACTCAGTCGATTCATAGCCCGCATATGTAAGGCTAAAAAATTAATTGGAATGAGAAATGTTTTCAAAAGAGAAAGGAGTGAAGAAAAATCATCCACACAAAGGGTGAAGAACGAGGTTTTCCCAGGAGGTCACCCATCCTCGCATTGCACCCGACCCGGCACGCTTAACTCCGGGGTGAACCACACCAAGCCAAATCCACCTATTTTGATCACGTTCGTAAGGCTATAGACAAATGCGGATGAGAAATTTTGTAAAAAGAAAAGTCGTGAAAAAAAATCGCCAAAAAATAAGTGCAACACGAGGGCGTCATAGGGGGTAAGCCTTCCTAGTACTGCTCTCGCCCAAGCGCGTTTAACCCTGGAGTTCTGATTGGATCTGGGGAGCCAATTCTGGTATGATCGCTTTCGTCTGATGATGCACAGTTTACGTTGCTATACAGACGTCCTTTCTTCACCCCGTCCCCCATAGAAGCGCGACGGGTGAAGCACACCCGACCGAACTCAGTCGATTCATAGCCCGCATATGTAAGGCTAAAAAATTAATTGGAATGAGAAATGTTTTAAAAAGAGAAAGGTGTGAAGAAAAATCATCCACACAAAGGGTGAAGAACGAGGACTTCCCAGGAGGTCACCCATCCTCACATTGCACCCGACCCGGCACGCTTAACTCCGGGGTGAACCACACCAAGCCAAATCCACCTATTTTGATCACGTTCGTAAGGGTATAGACAAATGCGGATGAGAAATTTTGTAAAAAGAAAAGTAGTGAAAAAAAATCGCCAAAAAATAAGTGCAACACGAGGGCGTCATAGGGGGTAACCCTTCCTAGTAATGTTCTGGCCCAAGCGCGTTAAACCCTGGAGTTCTGATTGGATCCGGGGAGCCAGTTCTGGTATGATCGCTTTCGTCTGATGATGCACAGTTTACGTTGCTATAGAGACGTCCTTTCTTCACCCCGTCCCCCATAAAAGCGCGACGGATGAAGCACACCCGACCGAACTCAGTCGATTCATAGCCCGCATATGTAACGCTAAAAAATTAATTGGAATGAGAAATGTTTTCAAAAGAGAAAGGTGGGAAGAAAAATCATCCACACAAAAGGGTGAAAAACGAGGACTTCCCAAGAGGTCACCCATCCTCGCATTGCACCCGACCCGGCACGCTTAACTCCGGGGTGAACCACACCAAGCCGAATCCACCTATTTTGATCTCGTTTGTACGGCTATAGACAAATGCGGATGAGAAATTTTGTAAAAAGAAAAGTCGTGAAAAAAAATTGCCAAAAACTGAGTGCAACACGAGGGCGTCATAGGGGGTAACCCTTTCTAGTACTGCTCTCGCCCAAGCGCGTTTAACCCTGGAGTTTTGATTGGATCCGGTGAGCCAATTATGGTATGATCGCGGTCGTCTAATAAAGCACAGTTTACGTTGCTATACAGACGTCCTTTCTTCACCCCGTCCCCCATAGAAGCGCGACGGGTGAAGCACACCCGACCAAACTCAGTCGATTCATAGCCCGCATATGTAAGGCTAAAAAATTAATTGGAATGAGAAATGTTTTCAAAAGAGAAAGGTGGGAAGAAAAATCATCCACACAAAGGGTGAAAAACGAGGACTTCCCAGGAGGTCACCCATCCTCGCATTGCACCCGACCGGGAACGCTTAACTCCGGGGTGAACCACACCAAGCCGAATCCACCTATTTTGATCACGTTCGTAAGGCTATAGACAAATGCGGATGAGAAATTTTGTAAAAAGAAAAGTCGTGAAAAAAAATTGCTAAAAAATGAGTGCAACACGAGGGCGTCATAGGGGGTAACCCTTCCTAGTACTGCTCTCGCCCAAGCGCGTTTAACCCTGGAGTTCTGATTGGATCCGGGGAGCCAGTTCTAGTATGATCGCTTTCGTCTGTTGATGCACAATTTACGTTGCTATACAGACGTCCTTTCTTCACCCCGTCCCCCATAGAAGCGCGACGGGTGAAGCACACCCGACCGAACTCAGTCGATTCATAGCCCGCATATGTAAGGCTAAAAAATTAATTGGAATGAGAAATGTTTTCAAAAGAGAAAGGAGTGAAGAAAAATCATCCACACAAAGGGTGAAGAACGAGGACTTCCCAGGAGGTCACCCATCCTCGCATTGCACCCGACCCGGCACGCTTAACTCCGGGGTGAACCACACCAAGCCAAATCCACCTATTTTGATCACGTTCGTAAGGCTATAGACAAATGCGGATGAGAAATTTTGTAAAAAGAAAAGTAGTGAAAAAAAATCGCCAAAAAATAAGTGCAACACGAGGGCGTCATAGGGGGTAACCCTTCCTAGTAATGTTCTGGCCCAAGCGCGTTAAACCCTGGAGTTCTGATTGGATCCGGGGAGCCAGTTCTGGTATGATCGCTTTCGTCTGATGATGCACAGTTTACGTTGCTATAGAGACGTCCTTTCTTCACCCCGTCCCCCATAGAAGCGCGACGGGTGAAGCACACCCGACCGAACTCAGTCGATTCATAGCCCGCATATGTAAGGCTAAAAAATTAATTGGAATGAGAAATGTTTTAAAAAGAGAAAGGTGTGAAGAAAAATCATACACACAAAGGGTGAAGAACGAGGACTTCCCAGGAGGTCACCCATCCTCGCATTGCACCCGACCCGGCACGCTTAACTCCGGGGTGAACCACACCAAGCCGAATCCACCTATTTTGATCTCGTTTGTACGGCTATAGACAAATGCGGATGAGAAATTTTGTAAAAAGAAAAGTCGTGAAAAAAAATTGCCAAAAACTGAGTGCAACACGAGGGCGTCATAGGGGGTAACCCTTTCTAGTACTGCTCTCGCCCAAGCGCGTTTAACCCTGGAGTTTTGATTGGATCCGGTGAGCCAATTATGGTATGATCGCGGTCGTCTGATAAAGCACAGTTTACGTTGCTATACAGACGTCCTTTCTTCACCCCGTCCCCCATAGAAGCGCGACGGGTGAAGCACACCCGACCAAACTCAGTCGATTCATAGCCCGCATATGTAAGGCTAAAAAATTAATTGGAATGAGAAATGTTTT
The DNA here is from genome assembly GCA_030159135.1 of Actinidia polygama. Taxonomy (NCBI): domain Eukaryota; kingdom Viridiplantae; phylum Streptophyta; class Magnoliopsida; order Ericales; family Actinidiaceae; genus Actinidia; species Actinidia polygama. The sequence continues at coordinate 18,702,508 of BRYF01000005.1, forward strand.
AAAAAGAGAAAGGTGGGAAGAAAAATCATCCACACAAAGGGTGAAAAACGAGGACTTCCCAGGAGGTCACCCATCCTCGCATTGCACCCGACCGGGAACGCTTAACTCCGGGGTGAACCACACCAAGCCGAATCCACCTATTTTGATCACGTTCGTAAGGCTATAGACAAATGCGGATGAGAAATTTTGTAAAAAGAAAAGTCGTGAAAAAAAATTGCTAAAAAATGAGTGCAACACGAGGGCGTCATAGGGGGTAAGCCTTCCTAGTACTGCTCTCGCCCAAGCGCGTTTAACCCTGGAGTTCTGAATGGATCCGGGGAGCCAGTTCTGGTATGATCGCTTTCGTCTGTTGATGCACAATTTACGTTGCTATACAGACGTCCTTTCTTCACCCCGTCCCCCATAGAAGCTTGACGGGTGAAGCACACCCGACCGAACTCCGTCGATTCATAGCCCGCATATGTAAGGCTAAAAAATTAATTGGAATGAGAAATGTTTTCAAAAGAGAAAGGAGTGAAGAAAAATCATCCACACAAAGGGTGAAGAACGAGGACTTCCCAGGAGGTCACCCATCCTCGCATTGCACCCGACCCGGCACGCTTAACTCCGGGGTGAACCACACCAAGCCAAATCCACCTATTTTGATCACGTTCGTAAGGCTATAGACAAATGCGGATGAGAAATTTTGTAAAAAGAAAAGTAGTGAAAAAAAATCGCCAAAAAATAAGTGCAACACGAGGGCGTCATAGGGGGTAACCCTTCCTAGTAATGTTCTGGACCAAGCGCGTTAAATCCTGAAGTTCTGATTGGATCCGGGGAGCCAGTTCTGGTATGATCGCTTTCGTCTGATGATGCACAGTTTACGTTGCTATACAGACGTCCTTTCTTCACCCCGTCCCCCATAGAAGCGCGACGGGTGAAGCACACCCGACCGAACTCAGTCGATTCATAGCCCGCATATGTAAGGCTAAAAAATTAATAGGAATGAGAAATGTTTTAAAAAGAGAAAGGTGGGAAGAAAAATCATCCACACAAAGAGTGAAAAACGAGGACTTCCCAGGAGGTCACCCATCCTCGCATTGCACCCGACCGGGAACGCTTAACTCCGGGGTGAACCACACCAAGCCGAATCCACCTATTTTGATCACGTTCGTAAGGCTATAGACAAATGCGGATGAGAAATTTTGTAAAAAGAAAAGTCGTGAAAAAAAATTGCTAAAAAATGAGTGCAACACGAGGACGTCATAGGGGGTAAGCCTTCCTAGTACTGCTCTCGCCCAAGCGCGTTTAACCCTGGAGTTCTGATTGGATCCGGTGAGCCAGTTCTTGTATGATCGCTTTCGTCTGATGATGCACAGTTTACGTTGCTATACAGACGTCCTTTCTTCACCCCGTCCCCCATAGAAGCGCGACGGGTGAAGCACACCCGACCGAACTCAGTCGATTCATAGCCCGCATATGTAAGGCTAAAAAATTAATTGGAATGAGAAATGTTTTCAAAAGAGAAAGGAGTGAAGAAAAATCATCCACACAAAGGGTGAAGAACGAGGACTTCCCAGGAGGTCACCCATCCTCGCATTGCACCCGACCCGGCACGCTTAACTCCGGGGTGAACCACACCAAGCCAAATCCACCTATTTTGATCACGTTCGTAAGGCTATAGACAAATGCGGATGAGAAATTTTGTAAAAAGAAAAGTAGTGAAAAAAAATCGCCAAAAAACAAGTGCAACACGAGGGCGTCATAGGGGGTAACCCTTCCTAGTAATGTTCTGGCCCAAGCGCGTTAAACCCTGGAGTTCTGATTGGATCCGGGGAGCCAGTTCTGGTATGATCGCTTTCGTCTGATGATGCACAGTTTACGTTGCTATACAGACGTCCTTTCTTCACCCCGTCCCCCATAGAAGCGCGACGGGTGAAGCACACCCGACCGAACTCAGTCGATTCATAGCCCGCATATGGAAGGCTAAAAAATTAATAGGAATGAGAAATGTTTTAAAAAGAGAAAGGTGGGAAGAAAAATCATCCACACAAAGGGTGAAAAACGAGGACTTCCCAGGAGGTCACCCATCCTCGCATTACACCCGACCCGGCACGCTTAACTCCGGGGTGAACCACACCAAGCCAAATCCACCTATTTTGATCACGTTCGTAAGGGTATAGACAAATGCGGATGAGAAATTTTGTAAAAAGAAAAGTAGTGAAAAAAAATCGCCAAAAAATAAGTGCAACACGAGGGCGTCATAGGGGGTAACCCTTCCTAGTAATGTTCTGGCCCAAGCGCGTTAAACCCTGGAGTTCTGATTGGATCCGGGGAGCCAGTTCTGGTATGATCGCTTTCGTCTGATGATGCACAGTTTACGTTGCTATAGAGACGTCCTTTCTTCACCCCGTCCCCCATAGAAGCGCGACGGGTGAAGCACACCCGACCGAACTCTGTCGATTCATAGCCCGCATATGGAAGGCTAAAAAATTAATAGGAATGAGAAATGTTTTAAAAAGAGAAAGGTGGGAAGAAAAATCATCCACACAAAGGGTGAAAAACGAGGACTTCCCAGGAGGTCACCCATCCTCGCATTGCACCCGACCGGGAACGCTTAACTCCGGGGTGAACCACACCAAGCCGAATCCACCTATTTTGATCACGTTCGTAAGGCTATAGACAAATGCGGATGAGAAATTTTGTAAAAAGAAAAGTCGTGAAAAAAATCGCTAAAAAATAAGTGCAACACGAGGGCGTCATAGGGGGTAACCCTTCCTAGTAATGTTCTGGCCCAAGCGCGTTAAACCCTGGAGTTCTGATTGGATCCGGGGAGCCAGTTCTGGTATGATCGCTTTCGTCTGATGATGCACAGTTTACGTTGCTATAGAGACGTCCTTTCTTCACCCCGTCCCCCATAAAAGCGCGACGGGTGAAGCACACCCGACCGAACTCAGTCGATTCATAGCCCGCATATGTAACGCTAAAAAATTAATTGGAATGAGAAATGTTTTCAAAAGAGAAAGGTGGGAAGAAAAATCATCCACACAAAGGGTGAAAAATGAGGACTTCCCAAGAGGTCACCCATCCTCGCATTGCACCCGACCCGGCACGCTTAACTCCGGGGTGAACCACACCAAGCCGAATCCACCTATTTTGATCTCGTTTGTACGGCTATAGACAAATGCGGATGAGAAATTTTGTAAAAAGAAAAGTCGTGAAAAAAAATTGCCAAAAACTGAGTGCAACACGAGGGCGTCATAGGGGGTAACCCTTTCTAGTACTGCTCTCGCCCAAGCGCGTTTAACCCTGGAGTTTTGATTGGATCCGGTGAGCCAATTATGGTATGATCGCGGTCGTCTGATAAAGCACAGTTTACGTTGCTATACAGACGTCCTTTCTTCACCCCATCCCCCATAGAAGCGCGACGGGTGAAGCACACCCGACCAAACTCAGTCGATTCATAGCCCGCATATGTAAGGCTAAAAAATTAATTGGAATGAGAAATGTTTTAAAAAGAGAAAGGTGGGAAGAAAAATCATCCACACAAAGGGTGAAAAACGAGGACTTCCCAGGAGGTCACCCATCCTCGCATTGCACCCGACTGGGAACGCTTAACTCCGGGGTGAACCACACCAAGCCGAATCCACCTATTTTGATCACGTTCGTAAGGCTATAGACAAATGCGGATGAGAAATTTTGTAAAAAGAAAAGTCGTGAAAAAAAATTGCTAAAAAATGAGTGCAACACGAGGGCGTCATAGGGGGTAAGCCTTCCTAGTACTGCTCTCGCCCAAGCGCGTTTAACCCTGGAGTTCTGATTGGATCCGGGGAGCCAGTTCTTGTATGATCGCTTTCGTCTGTTGATGCACAATTTACGTTGCTATACAGACGTCCTTTCTTCACCCCGTCCCCCATAGAAGCGCGACGGGTGAAGCACACCCGACCGAACTCAGTCGATTCATAGCCCGCATATGTAAGGCTAAAAAATTAATTGGAATGAGAAATGTTTTCAAAAGAGAAAGGAGTGAAGAAAAATCATCCACACAAAGGGTGAAGAACGAGGACTTCCCAGGAGGTCACCCATCCTCGCATTGCACCCGACCCGGCACGCTTAACTCCGGGGTGAACCACACCAAGCCAAATCCACCTATTTTGATCACGTTCGTAAGGCTATAGACAAATGCGGATGAGAAATTTTGTAAAAAGAAAAGTAGTGAAAAAAAATCGCCAAAAAATAAGTGCAACACGAGGGCGTCATAGGGGGTAACCCTTCCTAGTAATGTTCTGGCCCAAGCGCGTTAAACCCTGGAGTTCTGATTGGATCCGGGGAGCCAGTTCTGGTATGATCGCTTTCGTCTGATGATGCACAGTTTACGTTGCTATAGAGACGTCCTTTCTTCACCCCGTCCCCCATAAAAGCGCGACGGGTGAAGCACACCCGACCGAACTCAGTCGATTCATAGCCCGCATATGGAAGGCTAAAAAATTAATAGGAATGAGAAATGTTTTAAAAAGAGAAAGGTGGGAAGAAAAATCATCCACACAAAGAGTGAAAAACGAGGACTTCCCAGGAGGTCACCCATCCTCGCATTGCACCCGACCGGGAACGCTTAACTCCGGGGTGAACCACACCAAGCCGAATCCACCTATTTTGATCACGTTCGTAAGGCTATAGACAAATGCGGATGAGAAATTTTGTAAAAAGAAAAGTCGTGAAAAAAAATTGCTAAAAAATGAGTGCAACACGAGGACGTCATAGGGGGTAAGCCTTCCTAGTACTGCTCTCGCCCAAGCGCGTTTAACCCTGGAGTTCTGATTGGATCCGGTGAGCCAGTTCTGGTATGATCGCTTTCGTCTGATGATGCACAGTTTACGTTGCTATACAGACGTCCTTTCTTCACCCCGTCCCCCATAGAAGCGCGACGGGTGAAGCACACCCGACCGAACTCAGTCGATTCATAGCCCGCATATGGAAGGCTAAAAAATTAATAGGAATGAGAAATGTTTTAAAAAGAGAAAGGTGGGAAGAAAAATCATCCACACAAAGGGTGAAAAACGAGGACTTCCCAGGAGGTCACCCATCCTCGCATTACACCCGACCTGGCACGCTTAACTCCAGGGTGAACCACACCAAGCCAAATCCACCTATTTTGATAACGTTCGTAAGGGTATAGACAAATGCGGATGAGAAATTTTGTAAAAAGAAAAGTAGTGAAAAAAAATCGCCAAAAAATAAGTGCAACACGAGGGTGTCATAGGGGGTAACCCTTCCTAGTAATGTTCTGGCCCAAGCGCGTTAAACCCTGGAGTTCTGATTGGATCCGGGGAGCCAGTTCTGGTATGATCGCTTTCGTCTGATGATGCACAGTTTACGTTGCTATAGAGACGTCATTTCTTCACCCCGTCCCCCATAGAAGCGCGACGGGTGAAGCACACCCGACCGAACTCAGTCGATTCATAGCCCGCATATGGAAGGCTAAAAAATTAATAGGAATGAGAAATGTTTTAAAAAGAGAAAGGTGGGAAAAAAAATCATCCACACAAAGGGTGAAAAACGAGGACTTCCCAGGAGGTCACCCATCCTCGCATTGCACCCGACCGGGAACGCTTAACTCCGGGGTGAACCACACCAAGCCGAATCCACCTATTTTGATCACGTTCGTAAGGCTATAGACAAATGCGGATGAGAAATTTTGTAAAAAGAAAAGTCGTGAAAAAAAATCGCTAAAAAATGAGTGCAACACGAGGGCGTCATAGGGGGTAAGCCTTCCTAGTACTGCTCTCGCCCAAGCGCGTTTAACCCTGGAGTTTTGATTGGATCCGGGGAGCCAATTCTGGTATGATCGCTTTCGTCTGATGATGCACCGTTTACGTTGCTATACAGACGTCCTTTCTTCACCCCGTCCCCCATAGAAGCGCGACGGGTGAAGCACACCCGACCGAACTCAGTCGATTCATAGCCCGCATATGTAAGGCTAAAAAATTAATTGGAATGAGAAATGTTTTAAAAAGAGAAAGGTGTGAAGAAAAATCATCCACACAAAGGGTGAAGAACGAGGACTTCCCAGGAGGTCACCCATCCTCACATTGCACCCGACCCGGCACGCTTAACTCCGGGGTGAACCACACCAAGCCAAACCCACCTATTTTGATCACGTTCGTAAGGCTATAGACAAATGCAGATGAGAAATTTTGTAAAAAGAAAAGTCGTGAGAAAAAATTGCCTAAAAATGAGTGCAACACGAGGACGTCATAGGGGGTAACCCTTCCTAGTAATGTTCTGGACCAAGCGCGTTAAATCCTGGAGTTCTGATTGGATCCGGGGAGCCAGTTCTGGTATGATCGCTTTCGTCTGATGATGCACAGTTTACGTTGCTATACAGACGTCCTTTCTTCACCCCGTCCCCCATAGAAGCGCGACGGGTGAAGCACACCCGACCGAACTCAGTCGATTCATAGCCCGCATATGTAAGGCTAAAAAATTAATAGGAATGAGAAATGTTTTAAAAAGAGAAAGGTGGGAAGAAAAATCATCCACACAAAGGGTGAAAAACGAGGACTTCCCAAGAGGTCACCCATCCTCGCATTGCACCCGACCGGGAACGCTTAACTCCGGGGTGAACCACACCAAGCCGAATCCACCTATTTTGATCACGTTCGTAAGGCTATAGACAAATGCGGATGAGAAATTTTGTAAAAAGAAAAGTCGTGAAAAAAAATCGCTAAAAAATGAGTGCAACACGAGGACGTCATAGGGGGTAACCCTTCCTAGTACTGCCCTCGCCCAAGCGCGTTTAACCCTGGAGTTCTGATTGGATCCGGTGAGCCAGTTGTGGTATGATCGCAGTCGTCTGGTGATGAACAGTTTACGTTGCTATACAGATGTCATTTTTTCACCCCGTCCCCACAGAAGCGCGACGGGTGAAACACACCTGACCGAACTCAGTCGATTCATAGCCCGCATCCGTAAAGCTAAAAAATTAATAAGAATGGGAAATATTTTTAAAATAGAAAGGTGTGAAGAAAAATCAACCACACAAAGGGTGAAAAACGAGGACTTTCTAAGAGGTCACCCATCCTCGCATTGCACCCGACCGGGCACGCTTAACTCCGGGGTGAACCACACCAAGCCGAATCCACCTATTTTGATCACGTTCGTAAGGCTATAGACAAATGCAGATGAGAAATTTTGTAAAAAGAAAAGTCGTGAAAAAAAATCGCTAAAAAATGAGTGCAACACGAGGACGTCATAGGGGGTAACCCTTCCTAGTACTGCCCTCGCCCAAGCGCGTTTAACCCTGGAGTTCTGATTGGATCCGGTGAGCCAGTTGTGGTATGATCGCAGTCGTCTGGTGATGAACAGTTTACGTTGCTATACAGATGTCATTTTTTCACCCCGTCCCCACAGAAGCGCGACGGGTGAAACACACCTGACCGAACTCAGTCGATTCATAGCCCGCATCCGTAAAGCTAAAAAATTAATAAGAATGGGAAATATTTTTAAAATAGAAAGGTGTGAAGAAAAATCATCCACACAAAGGGTGAAAAACGAGGACTTCCCAAGAGGTCACCCATCCTCGCATTGCACCCGAACGGGAACGCTTAACTCCGGGGTGAACCACACCAAGCCGAATCCACCTATTTTGATCACGTTCGTAAGGCTATAGGCAAATGCGGATGAGAAATTTTGTAAAAAGAAAAGTCGTGAAAAAAAATCGCTAAAAAATGAGTGCAACACGAGGACGTCATAGGGGGTAACCCTTCCTAGTACTGCCCTCGCCCAAGCGCGTTTAACCCTGGAGTTCTGATTGGATCCGGTGAGCCAGTTGTGGTATGATCGCAGTCGTCTGGTGATGAACAGTTTACGTTGCTATACAGATGTCATTTTTTCACCCCGTCCCCACAGAAGCGCGACGGGTGAAACACACCTGACCGAACTCAGTCGATTCATAGCCCGCATCCGTAAAGCTAAAAAATTAATAAGAATGGGAAATATTTTTAAAATAGAAAGGTGTGAAGAAAAATCAACCACACAAAGGGTGAAAAACGAGGACTTTCTAAGAGGTCACCCATCCTCGCATTGCACCCGACCGGGCACGCTTAACTCCGGGGTGAACCACACCAAGCCGAATCCACCTATTTTGATCACGTTCGTAAGGCTATAGACAAATGCAGATGAGAAATTTTGTAAAAAGAAAAGTCGTGAAAAAAAATCGCTAAAAAATGAGTGCAACACGAGGACGTCATAGGGGGTAACCCTTCCTAGTACTGCCCTCGCCCAAGCGCGTTTAACCCTGGAGTTCTGATTGGATCCGGTGAGCCAGTTGTGGTATGATCGCAGTCGTCTGGTGATGAACAGTTTACGTTGCTATACAGATGTCATTTTTTCACCCCGTCCCCACAGAAGCGCGACGGGTGAAACACACCTGACCGAACTCAGTCGATTCATAGCCCGCATCCGTAAAGCTAAAAAATTAATAAGAATGGGAAATATTTTTAAAATAGAAAGGTGTGAAGAAAAATCATCCACACAAAGGGTGAAAAACGAGGACTTCCCAAGAGGTCACCCATCCTCGCATTGCACCCGACCGGGCACGCTTAACTCCGGGGTGAACCACACCAAGCCGAATCCACCTATTTTGATCACGTTCGTAAGGCTATAGACAAATGCGGATGAGAAATTTTGTAAAAAGAAAAGTCGTGAAAAAAAATCGCTAAAAAATGAGTGCAACACGAGGACGTCATAGGGGGTAACCCTTCCTAGTACTGCCCTCGCCCAAGCGCGTTTAACCTTGGAGTTCTGATTGGATCCGGTGAGCCAGTTGTGGTATGATCGCAGTCGTCTGGTGATGAACAGTTTACGTTGCTATACAGATGTCATTTTTTCACCCCGTCCCCACAGAAGCGCGACGGGTGAAACACACCTGACCGAACTCAGTCGATTCATAGCCCGCATCCGTAAAGCTAAAAAATTAATAAGAATGGGAAATATTTTTAAAATAGAAAGGTGTGAAGAAAAATCAACCACACAAAGGGTGAAAAACGAGGACTTTCTAAGAGGTCACCCATCCTCGCATTGCACCCGACCGGGCACGCTTAACTCCGGGGTGAACCACACCAAGCCGAATCCACCTATTTTGATCACGTTCGTAAGGCTATAGACAAATGCAGATGAGAAATTTTGTAAAAAGAAAAGTCGTGAAAAAAAATCGCTAAAAAATGAGTGCAACACGAGGACGTCATAGGGGGTAACCCTTCCTAGTACTGCCCTCGCCCAAGCGCGTTTAACCCTGGAGTTCTGATTGGATCCGGTGAGCCAGTTGTGGTATGATCGCAGTCGTCTGGTGATGAACAGTTTACGTTGCTATACAGATGTCATTTTTTCACCCCGTCCCCACAGAAGCGCGACGGGTGAAACACACCTGACCGAACTCAGTCGATTCATAGCCCGCATCCGTAAAGCTAAAAAATTAATAAGAATGGGAAATATTTTTAAAATAGAAAGGTGTGAAGAAAAATCATCCACACAAAGGGTGAAAAACGAGGACTTCCCAAGAGGTCACCCATCCTCGCATTGCACCCGAACGGGAACGCTTAACTCCGGGGTGAACCACACCAAGCCGAATCCACCTATTTTGATCACGTTCGTAAGGCTATAGGCAAATGCGGATGAGAAATTTTGTAAAAAGAAAAGTCGTGAAAAAAAATCGCTAAAAAATGAGTGCAACACGAGGACGTCATAGGGGGTAACCCTTCCTAGTACTGCCCTCGCCCAAGCGCGTTTAACCCTGGAGTTCTGATTGGATCCGGTGAGCCAGTTGTGGTATGATCGCAGTCGTCTGGTGATGAACAGTTTACGTTGCTATACAGATGTCATTTTTTCACCCCGTCCCCACAGAAGCGCGACGGGTGAAACACACCTGACCGAACTCAGTCGATTCATAGCCCGCATCCGTAAAGCTAAAAAATTAATAAGAATGGGAAATATTTTTAAAATAGAAAGGTGTGAAGAAAAATCAACCACACAAAGGGTGAAAAACGAGGACTTTCTAAGAGGTCACCCATCCTCGCATTGCACCCGACCGGGCACGCTTAACTCCGGGGTGAACCACACCAAGCCGAATCCACCTATTTTGATCACGTTCGTAAGGCTATAGACAAATGCAGATGAGAAATTTTGTAAAAAGAAAAGTCGTGAAAAAAAATCGCTAAAAAATGAGTGCAACACGAGGACGTCATAGGGGGTAACCCTTCCTAGTACTGCCCTCGCCCAAGCGCGTTTAACCCTGGAGTTCTGATTGGATCCGGTGAGCCAGTTGTGGTATGATCGCAGTCGTCTGGTGATGAACAGTTTACGTTGCTATACAGATGTCATTTTTTCACCCCGTCCCCACAGAAGCGCGACGGGTGAAACACACCTGACCGAACTCAGTCGATTCATAGCCCGCATCCGTAAAGCTAAAAAATTAATAAGAATGGGAAATATTTTTAAAATAGAAAGGTGTGAAGAAAAATCATCCACACAAAGGGTGAAAAACGAGGACTTCCCAAGAGGTCACCCATCCTCGCATTGCACCCGACCGGGCACGCTTAACTCCGGGGTGAACCACACCAAGCCGAATCCACCTATTTTGATCACGTTCGTAAGGCTATAGACAAATGCGGATGAGAAATTTTGTAAAAAGAAAAGTCGTGAAAAAAAATCGCTAAAAAATGAGTGCAACACGAGGACGTCATAGGGGGTAACCCTTCCTAGTACTGCCCTCGCCCAAGCGCGTTTAACCTTGGAGTTCTGATTGGATCCGGTGAGCCAGTTGTGGTATGATCGCAGTCGTCTGGTGATGAACAGTTTACGTTGCTATACAGATGTCATTTTTTCACCCCGTCCCCACAGAAGCGCGACGGGTGAAACACACCTGACCGAACTCAGTCGATTCATAGCCCGCATCCGTAAAGCTAAAAAATTAATAAGAATGGGAAATATTTTTAAAATAGAAAGGTGTGAAGAAAAATCAACCACACAAAGGGTGAAAAACGAGGACTTTCTAAGAGGTCACCCATCCTCGCATTGCACCCGACCGGGCACGCTTAACTCCGGGGTGAACCACACCAAGCCGAATCCACCTATTTTGATCACGTTCGTAAGGCTATAGACAAATGCAGATGAGAAATTTTGTAAAAAGAAAAGTCGTGAAAAAAAATCGCTAAAAAATGAGTGCAACACGAGGACGTCATAGGGGGTAACCCTTCCTAGTACTGCCCTCGCCCAAGCGCGTTTAACCCTGGAGTTCTGATTGGATCCGGTGAGCCAGTTGTGGTATGATCGCAGTCGTCTGGTGATGAACAGTTTACGTTGCTATACAGATGTCATTTTTTCACCCCGTCCCCACAGAAGCGCGACGGGTGAAACACACCTGACCGAACTCAGTCGATTCATAGCCCGCATCCGTAAAGCTAAAAAATTAATAAGAATGGGAAATATTTTTAAAATAGAAAGGTGTGAAGAAAAATCATCCACACAAAGGGTGAAAAACGAGGACTTCCCAAGAGGTCACCCATCCTCGCATTGCACCCGACCGGGCACGCTTAACTCCGGGGTGAACCACACCAAGCCGAATCCACCTATTTTGATCACGTTCGTAAGGCTATAGACAAATGCGGATGAGAAATTTTGTAAAAAGAAAAGTCGTGAAAAAAAATCGCTAAAAAATGAGTGCAACACGAGGGCGTCACAGGGGGTAACCCTTCCTAGTACTGCTCTCGCCCAAGCGCGTTTAACCCTGGAGTTCTGATTGGATCCGGGGAGCCAGTTCTGGTATGATCGCTTTCGTCTGATGATGCACAGTTTACGTTGCTATACAGACGTCCTTTCTTCACCCCGTCCCCCATAGAAGCGCGACGGGTGAAGCACACCCGACCGAACTCAGTCGATTCATAGCCCGCATATGTAAGGCTAAAAATTAATTGGAATGAGTAATGTTATAAAAAGAGAAAGGTGTGAAGAAAAATCATCCACACAAAGGGTGAAAAACAAGGACTTCCTAGGAGGTCACCCATCCTCGCATTGCACCCGACCCGGCACGCTTAACTCCGGGGTGAACCACACCAAGCCGAATCCACCTATTTTGATCACGTTCGTAAGGCTATAGACAAATGCGGATGAGAAATTTTGTAAAAAGAAAAGTAGTGAAAAAAAATCGCCAAAAAATAACTGCAACACGAGGGCGTCATAGGGGGTAACCCGTCCTAGTACTGCTCTCGCCCAAGCGCGTTTAACCCTGGAGTTCTGACTGGATCCGGTGAGCCAGTTCTGGTATGATCGCAGTCGTCTGGTGATGCACAGTTTACGTTGCTACACAGACGTCCTTTCTTCACCCCGTCCCCACAGAAGCGCGACGGGTGAAGCACACCTGACCGAACTCAGTCGATTCAAAGCCCGCATCCGTAACGCTAAAAATTTAATAAGAATGGGAAATATTTTAAAAATAGAAAGGTGTGAAGAAAAATCATCCACACAAAGGGTGAAAAACGAGGACTTCCCAGGAGGTCACCCATCCTCGCATTGCACCCGACCGGGCACGCTTAACTCCGGGGTGAACCACACCAAGCCGAATCCACCTATTTTGATCACGTTCGTAAGGCTATAGACAAATGCGGATGAGAAATTTGTAAAAAGAAAAGTCGTGAAAAAAAATCGCTAAAAAATGAGTGCAACACGAGGGCGTCATAGGGGGTATGCCTTCCTAGTACTGCTCTCGCCCAAGTGCGTTTAACCCTGGAGTTGTGATTGGATCCGGTGAGACAGTTGTGGTATGATCGCAGTCGTCTGGTGATGCACAGTTTACGTGGCTATATAGATGTCCTTTTTTCACCCCGTCCCCACAGAAGCGCGACGGGTGAAGTACACCTGACCGAACTCAGTCGATTCATAGCCCGCATCCGTAAAGCTAAAAAATTAATGAGAATGGGAAATATTCTTAAAATAGAAAGGTGTGAAAAATCAACCACACAAAGGGTGAAAAACGAGGACTTCCCAAGAGGTCACCCATCCTCGCATTGCACCCGACCGGGCACGCTTAACTCCGGGGTGAACCACACCAAGCTGAATCCACCTATTTTGATCTCGTTCGTAAGGCTATAGACAAATGCGGATGAGAAATTTTGTAAAAAGAAAAGTAGTGAAAAAAAATCGCCAAAAAATAAGTGCAACACGAGGGCGTCATAGGGGGTAACCCTTCCTAGTACTGCTCTCGCCCAAGCGCGTTTAACCCTGGAGTTCTGACTGGATCCGGTGAGCCAGTTCTGGTATGATCGCAGTCGTCTGATGATGCACAGTTTACGTTGCTACACAGACGTCCTTTCTTCACCCCGTCCCCACAGAAGCGCGACGGGTGAAGCACACCTGACCGAACTCAGTCGATTCAAAGCCCGCATCCGTAAAGCTAAAAAATTAATAAGAATGGGAAATATTTTTAAAATAGAAAGGTGTGAAGAAAAATCATCCACACAAAGGGTGAAAAACGAGGACTTCCCAAGAGGTCACCCATCCTCGCATTGCACCCGACCGGGCACGCTTAACTCCGGGGTGAACCACACCAAGCCGAATCCACCTATTTTGATCACGTTCGTAAGGCTATAGACAAATGCGGATGAGAAATTTTGTAAAAAGAAAAGTCGTGAAAAAAAATTGCCAAAAAATCAGTGCAACACGAGGACGTCATAGGGGGTAACCCTTCCTAGTAATGTTCTGGCCCAAGCGCGTTAAACCCTGGAGTTCTGATTGGATCCGGGGAGCCAGTTCTGGTATGATCGCTTTCGTCTGATGATGCACAGTTTACGTTGCTATACAGACGTCCTTTCTTCACCCCGTCTCCCATAGAAGCGCGACGGGTGAAGCACACCCGACCGAACTCAGTCGATTCATAGCCCGCATATGGAAGGCTAAAAAATTAATAGGAATGAGAAATGTTTTGAAAAGAGAAAGGTGGGAAGAAAAATCATCCACACAAAGGGTGAAAAACGAGGACTTCCCAAGAGGTCACCCATCCTCGCATTGCACCCGACCGGGAACGCTTAACTCCGGGGTGAACCACACCAAGCCGAATCCACCTATTTTGATCACGTTCGTAAGGCTATAGACAAATGCGGATGAGAAATTTTGTAAAAAGAAAAGTCGTGAAAAAAAATCGCTAAAAAATGAGTGCAACACGAGGGCGTCATAGGGGGTAAGCCTTCCTAGTACTGCTCTCGCCCAAGCGCGTTTAACCCTGGAGTTCTGATTGGATCCGGGGAGCCAGTTCTGGTATGATCGCTTTCGTCTGATGATGCACAGTTTACGTTGCTATACAGACGTCCTTTCTTCACCCCGTCCCCCATAGAAGCGCGACGGGTGAAGCACACCCGACCGAACTCAGTCGATTCATAGCCCGCATATGGAAGGCTAAAAAATTAATAGGAATGAGAAATGTTTTAAAAAGAGAAAGGTGGGAAGAAAAATCATCCACACAAAGGGTGAAAAACGAGGACTTCCCAGGAGGTCACCCATCCTCGCATTGCACCCGACCGGGAACGCTTAACTCCGGGGTGAACCACACCAAGCCGAATCCACCTATTTTGATCACGTTCGTAAGGCTATAGACAAATGCGGATGAGAAATTTTGTAAAAAGAAAAGTCGTGAAAAAAAATCGCTAAAAAATGAGTGCAACACGAGGGCGTCATAGGGGGTAAGCCTTCCTAGTACTGCTCTCGCCCAAGCGCGTTTAACCCTGGAGTTCTGATTGGATCCGGGGAGCCAGTTCTGGTATGATCGCTTTCGTCTGATGATGCACAGTTTACGTTGCTATACAGACGTCCTTTCTTCACCCCGTCCCCCATAGAAGCGCGACGGGTGAAGCACACCCGACCGAACTCAGTCGATTCATAGCCCGCATATGTAAGGCTAAAAAATTAATTGGAATGAGAAATGTTTTAAAAAGAGAAAAGTGTGAAGAAAAATCATCCACACAAAGGGTGAAGAACGAGGACTCCCAGGAGGTCACCCATCCTCGCATTGCACCCGACCCGGCACGCTTAACTCCGGGGTGAACCACACCAAGCCAAATCCACCTATTTTGATCTCGTTCGTAAGGGTATAGACAAATGCGGATGAGAAATTTTGTAAAAAGAAAAGTCGTGAAAAAAAATCGCCAAAAAATAAGTGCAACACGAGGGCGTCATAGGGGGTAACCCTTCCTAGTACTGCTCTGGCCCAAGCGCGTTAAACCCTGGAGTTCTGACTGGATCCGGTGAGCCAGTTCTGGTATGATCGCAGTCGTCTGATGATGCACAGTTTACGTTGCTACACAGACGTCCTTTCTTCACCCCGTCCCCACAGAAGCGCGACGGGTGAAGCACACCTGACCGAACTCAGTCGATTCAAAGCCCGCATCCGTAAAGCTAAAAAATTAATAAGAATGGGAAATATTTTTAAAATAGAAAGGTGTGAAGAAAAATCATCCACACAAAGGGTGAAAAACGAGTACTTCCCAAGAGGTCACCCATCCTCGCATTGCACCCGACCGGGCACGCTTAACTCCGGGGTGAACCACACCAAGCCGAATCCACCTATTTTGATCACGTTCGTAAGGCTATAGACAAATGCGGATGAGAAATTTTGTAAAAAGAAAAGTCGTGAAAAAAAATTGCCAAAAAATCAGTGCAACACGAGGACGTCATAGGGGGTAACCCTTCCTAGTAATGTTCTGGCCCAAGCGCGTTAAACCCTGGAGTTCTGATTGGATCCGGGGAGCCAGTTCTGGTATGATCGCTTTCGTCTGATGATGCACAGTTTACGTTGCTATACAGACGTCCTTTCTTCACCCCGTCTCCCATAGAAGCGCGACGGGTGAAGCACACCCGACCGAACTCAGTCGATTCATAGCCCGCATATGGAAGGCTAAAAAATTAATAGGAATGAGAAATGTTTTAAAAAGAGAAAGGTGGGAAGAAAAATCATCCACACAAAGGGTGAAAAACGAGGACTTCCCAAGAGGTCACCCATCCTCGCATTGCACCCGACCGGGAACGCTTAACTCCGGGGTGAACCACACCAAGCCGAATCCACCTATTTTGATCACGTTCGTAAGGCTATAGACAAATGCGGATGAGAAATTTTGTAAAAAGAAAAGTCGTGAAAAAAAATCGCTAAAAAATGAGTGCAACACGAGGGCGTCATAGGGGGTAAGCCTTCCTAGTACTGCTCTCGCCCAAGCTCGTTAAACCCTGGAGTTCTGATTGGATCCGGGGAGCCAGTTCTGGTATGATCGCTTTCGTCTGATGATGCACAGTTTACGTTGCTATAGAGACGTCCTTTCTTCACCCCGTCCCCCATAAAAGCGCGACGGGTGAAGCACACCAGACCGAACTCAGTCGATTCATAGCCCGCATATGGAAGGCTAAAAAATTAATAGGAATGAGAAATGTTTTAAAAAGAGAAAGGTGGGAAGAAAAATCATCCACACAAAGGGTGAAAAACGAGGACTTCCCATGAGGTCACCCATCCTCGCATTGCACCCGACTGGGAACGCTTAACTCCAGGGTGAACCACACCAAGCCGAATCCACCTATTTTGATCACGTTCGTAAGGCTATAGACAAATGCGGATGAGAAATTTTGTAAAAAGAAAAGTCGTGAAAAAAAATCGCAGAAAAATCAGTGCAACACGAGGACGTCATAGGGGGTAACCCTTCCTAGTAATGTTCTGGCCCAAGCGCGTTAAACCCTGGAGTTCTGATTGGATCCGGAGAGCCAGTTCTGGTATGATCGCATTCGTCTGATGATGCACAGTTTACGGACCTATACAGACGTCCTTTCTTCACCCCGTCCCCCATAGAAGCGCGACGGGTGAAGCACACCCGACCGAACTCAGTCGATTCATAGCCCGCATATGTAAGGCTAAAAAACTAATAGGAATGAGACATGTTTTAAAAAGAGAAAGGTGTGAAGAAAAATCATCCAAACAAAGGGTGAAAAACGAGGACTTCCCAGGAGGTCACCCATCCTCGCATTGCACCCGAACGGGCACGCTTAACTCCAGGGTGAACCACACCAAGCCGAATCAACCTATTTTGATCACGTTCGTAAGGCTATAGACAAATGCGGATGAGAAATTTTGTAAAAAGAAAAGTCGTGAAAAAAAATTGCTAAAAAATGAGTACAACACGAGGGCGTCATAGGGGGTAAGCTTTCCTAGTACTGCTCTCGCCCAAGCGCGTTTAACCCTGGAGTTCTGATTGGATCTGGGGAGCCAATTCTGGTATGATCGCTTTCGTCTGATGATGCACAGTTTACGTTGCTATACAGACGTCCTTTCTTCACCCCGTCCCCCATAGAAGCGCGACGAGTGAAGCACACCCGACCGAACTCAGTCGATTCATAGCCCGCATATGTAAGGCTAAAAAATTAATTGGAATAAGAAATGTTTTAAAAAGAGAAAGGTATGAAGAAAAATCATCCAAACAAAGGGTGAAAAACGAGGACTTCCCAGGAGGTCACCCATCCTCGCATTGCACCCGAACGGGCACGCTTAACTCCGGGGTGAACCACACCAAGCCGAATCCACCTATTTTGATCACGTTCGTAAGGCTATAGAAAAATGCGGATGAGAAATTTTGTAAAAAGAAAAGTAGTGAAAACAAATCGCCAAAAAATAAGTGCAACACGAGGGTGTCATAGGGGGTAACTCTTCCTAGTACTGCTCTCGCCCAAGCGCGTTTAACCCTGGAGTTCTGATTGGATCCGGTGAGCCAGTTCTGGTATGATCGCAGTCGTCTGATGATGCACAGTTTACGTTGCTATACAGATGTCCTTTCTTCACCCCGTCCCCACAGAAGCGCGACGGGTGAAGCACACCTGACCGAACTCAGTCGATTCAAAGCCCGCATCCGTAAAGCTAAAAAATTAATAAGAATGGGAAATATTTTTAAAATAGAAAGATGTGAAGAAAAATTAACCACACAAAGGGTGAAAAACGAGGACTTCCCAAGAGGTCACCCATCCTCGCATTGCACCCGACCAGGCACGCTTAACTCCGGGGTGAACCACACCAAGCTGAATCCACCTATTTTGATCACGTTCGTAAGGCTATAGACAAATGCGGATGAGAAATTTTCTAAAAAGAAAAGTCGTGAAAAAAATTTGCCAAAAAATGAATGCAACATGAGGACGTCATAGGGGGTAACCCTTCCTAGTAATGTTCTGGCCCAAGCGCGTTAAACCCTGGAGTTCTGATAGAAAAATGCGGATGAGAAATTTTGTGAAAAGAAAAGTCGTGAGAAAAAATCGCTAAAAAATGAGTGCAACACGAGGGCGTCATAGGGGGTAAGCCTTCCTAGTACTGCTCTCGCCCAAGTGCGTTTAACCCTGGTGTTGTGATTGGATCCGGTGAGCCAGTTGTGGTATGATCGCAGTCGTCTGGTGATGCACAATTTACGTGGCTATATAGATGTCCTTTTTTCACCCCGTCCCCACAGAAGCGCGACGGGTGAAGCACACTTGACCGAACTCAGTCGATTCATCGCCCGCATCCGTAAAGCTAAAAAATTAATGAGAATGGGAAATATTTTTAAAATAGAAAGGTGTGAAGAAAAATCAACCACACAAAGGGTGAAAAACGAGGACTTCCCAAGAGGTCACCCATCCTCGCATTGCACCCGAACGGGAACGCTTAACTCCGGGGTGAACCACACCAAGCCGAATCCACCTATTTTGATCACGTTCGTAAGGCTATAGACAAATGCAGATGAGAAATTTTCTAAAAAGAAAAGTCGTGAAAAAAATTTGCCAAAAAATGAATGCAACATGAGGACATCATAGGGGGTAACCCTTCCTAGTAATGTTCTGGCCCAAGCGCGTTAAACCCTGGAGTTCTGATTGGATCCGGTGAGCCAGTTCTGGTATGATTGCTTTCGTCTAATGATGCACAATTTACGTTGCTATACAGACGTCGTTTCTTCACCCCGTCCCCCATAGAAGCGCGACGGGTGAAGCACACCCGACCGAACTCAGTCGATTCATAGCCCGCATATGTAAGGCTAAAAAATTAATAGGAATGAGAAATGTTTTAAAAAGAGAGAGGTGGGATGAAAAATCGACAAAAAAAGGGTGAAAAACGAGGACTTCCAAGAGGTCACCCATCCTGGCATTGCACCCGATCGGGCACGCTTAACTCCGGGGTGAAACACACAGACCGAATCCATATATTCTGATCGCATCCGTAAGGCTGTAAATAAATGCGGATGAGAAATTTTGTAAAGAGAAAAGTAGTGAAAAAAAATCGCCAAAAAATGAGTGCAACACGAGGACGTCATAGGGCGTAACCCTTTCTAGTACTGCTCTCGCCCAAGCGCGTTTAACCCTGAAGTTCTGATTGGATCCGGTGAGCCAGTTCTGGTATGATCGCAGTCGTCTGATGATGCACAGTTTACGTTGCTATACAGACGTCCTTTCTTCATCCCGTCCCCCATAGAAGCGCGACGGGTGAAGCACACCCGACCGAACTCAGTCGATTCATAGCCCGCATATGTAAGGCTAAAAAATTAATAGGAATGAGAAATGTTTTAAAAAGAGAGAGGTGTGAAGAAAAATCGACAAAAAAAGGGTGAAAAACGAGGACTTCCCAGGAGGTCACCCATCCTGGCATTGCACCCGATCGGGCACGCTTAACTCCGGGGTGAACCACACCAGACCGAATCCATATATTATGATCGCATCCGTAAGGCTGTAAATAAATGCGGATGAGAAATTTTGTAAAAAGAAAAGTAGTGAAAATAAATCGCCAAAAAATGAGTGCAACACGAGGACGTCATAGGGGGTAACCCTTCCTAGTACTGCTCTCGCCCAAGCGCGTTTAACCCTGAAGTTCTGATTGGATCCAGTGAGGCAGTTTTGGTATGATCGCAGTCGTCTGCTGATGCACAGTTTACGTTACTATACAGATGTCCTTTTTTCACCCCGTCCCCACAAAAGCGCGACGGGTGAAGCACACCTGACCGAACTCAGTCGATTAATAGCCCGCATCCGTAAAGCTAAAAAATTAATAAGAATGGGAAATAATTTTAAAATAGAAAGGTGTGAAGAAAAATCATCCACACAAAGGGTGAAAAACGAGGACTTCCTAGGAGGTCACCCATCCTCGCATTGCACCCGACCGGGAACGCTTAACTCCGGGGTGAACCACACCAAGCCGAATCCACCTATTTTGATCACGTTCGTAAGGCTATAGACAAATGCGGATGAGAAATTTTGTAAAACGAAAAGTAGGGAAAAAAATCGCAAAAAAATGAGTGCAACACGAGGACGTCATAGGGGGTAACCTTTCCTAGTACTGCTCTCGCCCAAGCGCGTTTAACCCTGGAGTTCTGATTGGATCCGGTGAGCCAGTTGTGGTATGATCGCAGTCGTCTGATGATGCACAGTTTACGTTGCTATACAAATGTCCTTTTTTC
This sequence comes from Actinidia polygama, assembly GCA_030159135.1. Classification (NCBI taxonomy): domain Eukaryota; kingdom Viridiplantae; phylum Streptophyta; class Magnoliopsida; order Ericales; family Actinidiaceae; genus Actinidia; species Actinidia polygama. The sequence continues at coordinate 18,722,973 of BRYF01000005.1, forward strand.
ACCCCGTCCCCACAGAAGCGCGACGGGTGAAACACACCTGACCGAACTCAGTCGATTCAAAGCCTGCATCCGTAAAGCTAAAAAAATAATAAGAATAGGAAATATTTTTAAAATAGAAAGGTGTGAATAAAAATCATCCACACAAAGGGTGAAAAACGAGGACTTCCCAGGAGGTCACCCATCCTCGCATTGCACCCGACCGGGCACGCTTAACTCCGGGGTGAACCACACCAAGCCGAATCCACCTATTTTGATCACGTCCGTAAGGCTATACACAAATGCAGATGAGAAATCTTGTAAAAAGAAAAGTCGTAAAAAAAATCGCCAAAAAATGAGTGCAACACGAGGACGTGATAGGGGGTAATCCTTCCTAGTAATGTTCTGGCCCAAGCGCGTTTAACCCTGGAGTTCTGATTGGATCCGGTGATCCAGTTCTGGTATGATCGCAGTCGTCTAATGATGCACAGTTTACGTTACTATACAGATGTCCTTTTTCACCCAGTCCCCACAGAAGCGCGACGGGTGAAACACACCTGACCGAACTCAGTCGATTAAAAGCCCGTATCCGTAAAGCTAAAAAATTAATAAGAATGGGAAATATTTTTAAAATAGAAAGGTTTGACGAAAAATCATCCACACAAAGGCTGAAAAACGAGGACTTCCCAGGAGGTCACCCATCCTCGCATTGCACCCGACCGGGCACGCTTAACTCCGGGGTAAACCACACCAAGCCGAAGCCACTTATTTTGATCACGTCCGTAAGGCTATACACAAATGCGGATAAAAAATCTTGTAAAAAGAAAAGTAATGAAAAAAATCGCCAAAAAATGAGTGCAACACGAGGACGTCATAGGGGGTAACCCTTCCTAGTACTGCTCTCGCCCAAGCGCGTTTAACCCTGGAGTTCTGATTGGATCCAGTGAGCCAGTTCTGGTATGATCGCAGTAGTCTGATGATGCACAGTTTACGTTACTATACAGATGTCATTTTTTCACCCCATCCCCACAGAAGCGCGACGGGTGAAGCACACCTGACCAAACTCAGTCGATTCATAGCCAGCATCCGTAAAGCTAAAAAATTAATAAGAATGGGAAATATTTTTAAAATAGAAAGGTGTGAAGAAAAATCAACCACACAAAGGGTGAAAAACGAGGACTTCCCAGGAGGTCACCGATCCTCGCATTGCACCCGACCGGGCACGCTTAACTCCGGGGTGAACCACACCAAGCCGAATCCACCTATTTTGATCACGTCCGTAAGGCTATAGACAAATGCGGATGAGAAATTTTGTAAAAAGAAAAGTCGTGAAAAAAAATCGCCAAAAAATGAGTGCAACACGAGGACGTCATAGGGGGTAACCCTTCCTAGTACTGCTCTCGCCCAAGCACGTTTAACCCTGGAGTTCTGATTGGATCCGGTGAGCCAGTTGTGGTATGATCGCAGTCGTCTCATGATGCACAGTTTACGTTGCTATACAGATGTCATTTTTTCACCCCGTCCCCACAGAAGCGCGACGGGTGAAACACACTTGACCGAACTCAGTCGATTCATAGCCCGCATCCGTAAAGCTAAAAAATTAATAAGAATGGGAAGTATTTTTAAAATTGAAAGGTGTGAAGAAAAATCATCCACACAAAGGGCGAAAAACGAGGACTTCCCAGCAGGTCACCCATCCTCGCATTGCACCCGACCGGGCATGCTTAACTCCAGGGTGAACCACACCAAGCCGAATCCACCTATTTTGATCACGTTCGTAAGGCTATAGACAAATGCGGATGAGAAATTTTGTAAGAAGAAAACTAGTGAAAAAAAATTGCCAAAAAATGAGTGCAACACAAGGACGTCATAGGGGGTAACCTTTCCTAGTACTGCTCTCGCCCAAGCGCGTTTAACCCTGGAGTTCTGATTGGATCCGGTGAGCCAGTTGTGGTATGATCGCAGTCGTCTGATGATGCACAGTTTACGTTGCTATACAAATGTCCTTTTTTCACCCCGTCCCCACAGAAGCGCGACGGGTGAAACACACTTGACCGAACTCAGTCGATTCATAGCCCGCATCCGTAAAGCTCAAAAATTAATAAGAATGGGAAATATTTTTAAAATAGAAAGGTGTGAAGAAAAATCATCCACACAAAGGGTGAAAAACGAAGACTTCCCAGGAGGTCACCCATCCTCGCACTGCACCCGACCGGGCACGCTTCACTCCGGGGTGAACCACACCAAGCCGAATCCACCTATTTTGATCACGTCCGTAAGGCTATAGACAAATGCGGATGAGAAATTTTGTAAAAAGAAAAGTAGTGAAAAAAATTTACCAAAAAATGAGTGCAACACGAGGACGTCATAGGGGGTAACCCTTCCTAGTACTGCTCTCGCCCAAGCGCGTTTAACCCTGTAGTTCTGATTGTTTCCGGTGAGCCAGTTCTGGTATGATCGCAGTCGTCTGATGATGCACAGTTTACGTTGCTATACAGACGTCCTTTCTACAACCTGTCCCCACAGAAGCGCGACGGGTGAAGCACACCTGACCGAACACAGTCGATTCAAAGCCCGCATTCGTAAAGCTAAAAAAATAATAAGAATGGGAAATATTTTTAATATAGAAAGGTGTGAATAAAAATCATCCACACAAAGGGTGAAAAACGAGGACATCCCAGGAGGTCACCCATTCTCGCATTGCACCCGATCAGGCACGCTTAACTCCGGGGTGAACCACACCAAGCCGAATCCACCTATTTTGATCACGTCCGTAAGTCTATAGACAAATGCGGATGAGAAATTTTGTAAAAAGAAAAGTCGTGAAAAAAAATCGCCAAAAAATGAGTGCAACACGAGGACGTCATAGGGGGTAACCCTTCCTAGTATTGTTCTGGCCCAAGCGCGTTTAACCCTGGAGTTCTGATTGGATCTAGTGAGCCAGTTCTGGTATGATCGCAGTCGTCTGATGATGCACAGTTTACGTTTCTATACAGACGTCCTTTCTTCACCCCGTCCCCCATAAAAGCGCGGCGGGTAAAGCACACCCGACCAAACTCAGTCGATTCATAGCCCGCATATGTAAGGCTAAAAAATTAATAGGAATGAGAAATGTTTTAAAAAGAGAAAGGTGTGAAGAAAAATCATCCACACAAAGGGTGAAAAACGAGGACTTCCCAGGAGGTCACTCATCCTCGCATTGCGCCCGACCGGGAACGCTTCACTCCGGGGTGAACCACACCAAGCCGAATCCACCTATTTTGATCACGTTCGTAAGGCTATAGACAAATGCGGATGAGAAATATTGTAAAAAGAAAAGTCGTGAAAAAAATTTGCCAAAAAATTAGTGCAACACGAGGACGTCATAGGGGGTAACCCTTCCTAGTAATGTTCTGGCCCAAGCGCGTTTAACCCTGGAGTTCTGATTGGATCCGGTGAGCCAGTTCTGGTATGATCGCAGTCGTCTGATGATGCACAGTTTACGTTGCTATACAGACGTCCTTTCTACACCCCGTCCCCACAGAAGCGCGACGGGTGAAGCACACCTGACCGAACTAAGTCGATTCAAAGCCCGCATCCGTAAAGCAAAAAAATTAATAAGAATGGGAAATATTTTTAAAATAGAAAGGTGTGAAAAAAAATCATCCACACAAAGGGTGAAAAACGAGGACTTCCAAGGAGGTCACCCATCCTCGCATTGCACGCGATCGGGCACGCTTAATTCCGGGGTGAACCACACCAAGCCGAATCCACCTATTTTTATCACGTCCGTAAGGCTATAGACAAATGCGGATGAGAAATCTTGTAAAAAGAAAAGTCGTGAAAAAAAACGCCAAAAAATGAGTGCAACACGAGGACGTCATAGGGGGTAACCCTTCCTAGTAATGTTCTGGCCCAAGCGCGTTTAACCCTGGAGTTCTGATTGGATCCGGTGATCCAGTTGTGGTATGATCGCAGTCGTCTGATGATGCACAGTTTACGTTGCTATACAGATGTCCTTTTTTCACCCCATCCCCACAGAAGCGCGACGGGTGAAGCACACCCGACCGAACTCAGTCGATTCATAACCCGCATATGTAAAGCTAAAAAATTAATAGGAATGAGAAATCTTTTAAAAAGAGAAAGGTGTGAAAAAAAATCATCCACACAAAGGGTGAAAAACGAGCACTTCCAAGGAGGTCACCCATCCTCGGATTGCACCCGACCGGGCACGCTTAACTCCGAGGTAAACCACACCAAGCCGAATCCACCTATTTTGATCACGTCCGTAAGGCTATAGACAAATGCGGATGAGAAATCTTGTAAAAAGAAAAGTCGTGAAAAAAAATGCCAAAAAATGAGTGCAACACGAGGACGTCATAGGGGGTAACCCTTCCTAGTAATGTTCTGGCCCAAGCGCGTTTAACCCTGGAGTTCTGATTGGATCCGGTGATCCAGTTCTGGTATGATCGCAGTCGTCTGATGATGCACAATTTACGTTGCTATACAAACGTCCTTTCTTCACCCCGTCCCCCATAGAGGCGCGACGGGTGAAGCACACCCGACCGAACTCAGTCGATTCATAGCCCGCATATGTAAGGCTAAAAAATTAATAGGAATGAGAAATGTTTAAAAAAAAGAGAGGTGTGAAGAAAAATCGACAAAAAAAGGGTGAAAAACGAGGACTTCCCAAGAGGTCACCCGTCCTCGCATTGCACCCGACCGGGCACGCTTAACTCCGGGGTGAACCACACCAAGCCGAATCCACCTATTTTGATCACGTCCGTAAGGCTGTAGACAAATGCGGATGAGAAATCTTGTAAAAAGAAAAGTCGTGAAAAAAAATCGCCAGGACGTCATAGGGGGTAACTCTTCCCAGTACTGTTCTGGCCCAAGCGCGTTTAACCCTGGAGTTCTGATTGGATCCGGTGATCCATTTCTTGTATGATCGCAGTCGTCTGATGATGCACAGTTTACGTTGCTATACAGACGTCCTTTCTATACCCCGTCCCCCATAGAAGCGCGATGGGTGAAGCACACCCGACCGAACTCAGTCGATTCATAGCCCGCATATGTAGGGCTAAAAAATTAATAGGAATGAGAAATGTTTTATAAAGAGAAAGGTGTGAATAAAAATCATCCACACAAAGGGTGAAAAACGAGAACTTCCCAGGAGGTCACCCATCCTCACATTGCACCCGACCGGGCACGCTTAACTCCGGGATGAACCACACCAAGCCGAATCCACCTATTTTGATCATGTCCGTAAGTCTATAGACAAATGCGGATGAGAAATTTTGTAAAAAGAAAAGTCGTGAAAAAAAATCGCCAAAAAATGAGTGAACCACGAGGACGTCATAGGGGGTAACCCTTCCTAGTAATGTTCTGGCCCAAGCGCGTTTAACCCTGGAGTTCTGATTGGATCCGGTGATCCAGTTGTGGTATGATCGCAGTCGTCTGATGATGCACAGTTTACGTTGCTATACAAACGTCCTTTCTTCACCCCGTCCCCATAGAAGCGCGATAGGTGGAGCACACCCGACCGAACTCAGTCGATTCATAGCCTGCATATGTAAGGCTAAAAAATTAATATCAATGAGAAATGTTTAAAAAACAGAGAGGTGTGAAGAAAAATCGACAAAAAAGGGTAAAAAACGAGGACTTCCCAGGAGGTCACCCGTCCTCGCATTGCACCCGACCGGGCACTCTTAACTCCGGGGTGAACCACACCAAGCCGAATCCACCTATTTTGATCACGTCCGTAAGGCTATAGATAAATGCGGATGAGAAATCTTTTAAAAAGAAAAGTCGTGAAAAAAAATCGCCAAAAAATGAGTGCAACACGAGGACGTCATAGGGGGTAACCCTTCCTAGTACTGCTCTCGCCCAAGCGCGTTTAACCCTGGAGTTCTGATTGGATCCGGTGAGCCAGTTGTGGTATGATCGCAGTCGTCTGATGATGCACAGTTTACGTTGCTATACAGATGTCCTTTTTTCACCCCGTCCCCACAGAAGCGCGACGGGTGAAGCACACCCGACCGAACTCAGTCGATTCATAGCCCGCATATGTAAGGCTAAAAAATTAATAGGAATGAGAAATGTTTTAAAATGAGAAAGGTGTGAAGAAACATCATCCACACAAAGGGTGAGAAACGAGGACTTCCCAAGACGTCACCCATCCTCGCATTGCGCCCGACCGGGCACGCTTAACTCCGGGGTGAACCACACCAAGCCAAATCCACGTATTTTGATCACGTTCGTAAGGCTATAGACAAATGCGGATGAGAAATTTTGTAAAAAAAAAAGTCGTGAAAAAAATTTGCCAAAAAATTAAAGCAACACGAGGACGTCATAGGGGGTAACCCTTCATAGTAATGTTCTGGCCCAAGCGCGTTTAACCCTGGAGTTCTGATTGGATCCGGTGATCCAGTTCTGGTATGATCGCAGTCGTCTGATGATGCACAGTTTACGTTGCTATACAGACGTCCTTTCTATACCCCGTCCCCCATAGAAGCGCGATGGGTGAAGCACACCCGACCGAACTCAGTCGATTCATAGCCCGCGTATGTAAGGCTAAAAAATTAATAGGAATGAGAAATGTTTTATAAAGAGAAAGGTGTGAAGAAAAATCATCCACACAAAGGGTGAAAAACGAGGACTTCCCAGGAGGTCACCCATCCTCGTATTGCACCCGATCGGGCACGCTTAACTCCGGGATGAACCACACCAAGCCGAATCCACCTATTTTGATCACGTTCGTAAGGCTATAGACAAATGCGGATGAGAAATTTTGTAAAAAGAAAAGTCATGAAAAAAATTTGCAAAAAATTAGTGCAACACGAGGACGTCATAGGGGGTAACCCTTCCTAGTACTGCTCTCGCCCAAGCGCGTTTAACCCTGGAGTTCTAATTGGATCCGGTGATCCAATTCTGGTATGATCGCAGTCGTCTGATGATGCAAAGTTTACGTTGCTATACAAACGTCCTTTCTTCACCCCGTCCCCACAGAAGCGCGACAGGTGGAGCACACCCGACCGAACTCAGTCGATTCATAGCCCGCATATGTAAGGCTAAAAAATTAATAGGAATGAGAAATGTTTTAAAATGAGAAAGGTGTGAAGAAACATCATCCACACAAAGGGTGAGAAACGAGGACTTCCCAAGACGTCACCCATCCTCGCATTGCGCCCGACCGGGCACGCTTAACTCCGGGGTGAACCACACCAAGCCAAATCCACGTATTTTGATCACGTTCGTAAGGCTATAGACAAATGCGGATGAGAAATTTTGTAAAAAGAAAAGTCGTGAAAAAAATTTGCCAAAAAATTAAAGCAACACGAGGACGTCATAGGGGGTAACCCTTCATAGTAATGTTCTGGCCCAAGCGCGTTTAACCCTGGAGTTCTGATTGGATCCGGTGATCCAGTTCTGGTATGATCGCAGTCGTCTGATGATGCACAGTTTACGTTGCTATACAGACGTCCTTTCTATACCCCGTCCCCCATAGAAGCGCGATGGGTGAAGCACACCCGACCGAACTCAGTCGATTCATAGCCCGCGTATGTAAGGCTAAAAAATTAATAGGAATGAGAAATGTTTTATAAAGAGAAAGGTGTGAAGAAAAATCATCCACACAAAGGGTGAAAAACGAGGACTTCCCAGGAGGTCACCCATCCTCGCATTGCACCCGATCGGGCACGCTTAACTCCGGGATGAACCACACCAAGCCGAATCCACCTATTTTGATCACGTTCGTAAGGCTATAGACAAATGCGGATGAGAAATTTTGTAAAAAGAAAAGTCATGAAAAAAATTTGCAAAAAATTAGTGCAACACGAGGACGTCATAGGGGGTAACCCTTCCTAGTACTGCTCTCGCCCAAGCGCGTTTAACCCTGGAGTTCTAATTGGATCCGGTGATCCAATTCTGGTATGATCGCAGTCGTCTGATGATGCAAAGTTTACGTTGCTATACAAACGTCCTTTCTTCACCCCGTCCCCACAGAAGCGCGACAGGTGGAGCACACCCGACCGAACTCAGTCGATTCATAGCCCGCATATGTAAGCCTAAAAATTAATAGGAATGAGAAATGTTTAAAAAACAGAGAGGTGTGAAGAAAAATCGACAAAAAAATGGTGAAAAACGAGGACTTCCCAGGAGGTCACCCGTCCTCGCATTGCACCCGACCGGGCACTCTTAACTCCGGGGTGAACCACACCAAGCCGAATCCACCTATTTTGATCACGTCCGTAAGGCTATAGAGAAATGCGGATGAGAAATCTTTTAAAAAAAAAGTCGTGAAAAAAAATCGCCAAAAAATGAGTGCAACACGAGGACGTCATAAGGGTAACCCTTCCTAGTACTGCTCTCGCCCAAGCGCGTTTAACCCTGGAGTTCTGATTGGATCCGGTGAACCAGTTGTGGTATGATCGCAGTCGTCTGATGATGCACAGTTTACGTTGCTATACAGATGTCCTTTTTTCACCCCGTCCCCACAGAAGCGCGACGGGTGAAGCACACCCGACCGAACTCCGTCGATTCATAGCCCGCATATGTAAGGCTAAAAAATTAATAGGAATGAGAAATGTTTTAAAAAGAGAAAGGTGTGAAGAAAAATCATCCACACAAAGGGTGAAAAACGAGGACTTCCCAGGAGGTCACTCATCCTCGCATTGCGCCCGACCGGGAACGCTTCACTCCGGGGTGAACCACACCAAGCCGAATCCACCTATTTTGATCACGTTCGTAAGGCTATAGACAAATGCGGATGAGAAATTTTGTAAAAAGAAAAGTCGTGAAAAAAATTTGCCAAAAAATTAGTGCAACACGAGGACGTCATAGGGGGTAACCCTTCCTAGTAATGTTCTGGCCCAAGCGCGTTTAACCCTGGAGTTCTGATTGGATCCGGTGATCCAGTTCTGGTATGATCGCAGTCGTCTGATGATGCACAGTTTACGTTGCTATATAGACGTCCTTTCTATACCCCGTCCCCCATAGAAGCGCGATGGGTGAAGCACACCCGACCGAACTCAGTCGATTCATAGCCCGCATATGTAAGGCTAAAAAATTAATAGGAATGAGAAATGTTTTAAAAAGAGAAGGTGTGAAGAAAAATCATCCACACAAAGGGTGAAAAACGAGGACTTCCCAAGAGGTCACCCATCCTCTCATTGCACCCGACCGGGCACGCTTAACTCCGGGGTGAACCACACCAAGCCGAATCAACCTATTTTGATCACGTTCGTGAGGCTATAGACAAATGCGGATGAGAAATTTTGTAAAAAGAAAAGTCGTGAAAAAAACTTGCCAAAAAATTAGTGCAACACGAGGACGTCATAGGGGGTAACCCTTCCTAGTAATGTTCTGGCCCAAGCGCGTTTAACCCTAGAGTTCTGATTGGATCCGGTGATCCAGTTCTGGTATGATCGCAGTCGTCTGATGATGCACAGTTTACGTTGCTATACAGACGTCCTTTCTATACCCCGTCCCCCATAGAAGCGCGATGGGTGAAGCGCACCCGACCGAACTCAGTCGATTCATAGCCCGCATATGTAACGCTAAAAAATTAATAGGAATGAGAAATGTTTTAAAAAGAGAAAGGTGTGAAGAAAAATCATCCACACAAAGGGTGAAAAACGAGGACTTCCCTAGAGGTCACCCATCCTCGCATTGCACCCGACCGGGCACGCTTCACTCCGGGGTGAACCACACCAAGCCGAATCCACCTATTTTGATCACGTTCGTAAGGCTATAGACAAATGCGGATGAGAAATTTTGTAAAAAGAAAAAGTAGTGAAAAAAAATCGCCAAAAAATGAGTGCAACACGAGGACGTCATAGGGGGGTAACCCTTCCTAGTACTGCTCTCGCCCAAGCGCGTTTAACCCTGGAGTTATGATTGGATCCGGTGAGCCAGTTGTGGTATGATCGCAGTCGTCTGATGATGCACAGTTTACGTTGCTATAGAGACGTCCTTTTTACACCCCGTCCCCACAGAAGCGCGACGGGTGAAGAACACCTGACCGAACTCAGTCGATTCAAAGCACGCATCCGTATAGCTAAAAAATTAATAAGAATGGGAAATATTTTTCAAATAGAAATGTGTGAAAAAAAATCATCCACAGAAAGGGTGAAAAACGAGGACTTCCCAGGAGGTCACACATCCTCGCATTGCACCCGACCGGGCACGCTTAACTCCGGGGTGAACCACACCAAGCCGAATCCACCTATTTTGATCACGTTCGTAAGGCTATAGACAAATGCGGATGAGAAATTTTGTAAAAAGAAAAGTAGTGAAAAAAAATCGCCAAAAAATGAGTGCAACACGAGGACGTCAGAGGTGGTAACCCTTCCTAGTACTGCTCTCGCCCAAGCGCGTTTAACCCTGGAGTTCTGATTGGATCCGGTGAGCCAGTTCTGGTATGATTGCAGTCGTCTGATGATGCATAGTTTACGTTGCTATACAGACGTCCTTTCTTCACCCCGCCCCCATAGAAGCGCGACGGGTGAAGCACACCCGACCGAACTGAGTCGATTCATAGCCCGCATATGTAAGGCAAAAAATTTAATAGGAATGAGAAATGTTTTAAAAAGAGAAAGGTGTGAAGAAAAATCATCCACACAAAGGGTGAAAAACGAGGACTTCCCAGGAGGTCACCCATCCTCGTATTGCACCCGACCGGGCACGCTTAACTCCGGGGTGAACCACACCAAGCCGAATCCACCTATTTTGATCACGTCCGTAAGTATATAGACAAATGCGGATGAGAAATCTTGTAAAAAGAAAAGTAGTGAAAAAAATCGCCAAAAAAAGAGTGCAACACGAGGACGTCATAGGGGATAACCCTTCCTAGTAATGTTCTGGCCCAAGCGAGTTTAACCCTGGAGTTCTGATTGGATTCGGTGTTCCAGTTCTGGTATGATCGCAGTCGTCTGATGATGCACAGTTTACGTTGCTATACAAACGTCCTTTCTTCACCCCGCCCCCATAGAAGCGCGACGGGTGAAGCACACCCGACCGAACTCAGTCGATTCATAGCTCGCATATGTAAGGCTAAAAAATTAATAGGAATGAGATATGTTTAAAAAACAGAGAGGTGTGAAGAAAAATCGACAAAAAAAGGGTGAAAAACGAGGACTTCCCAAGAGGTCACCCGTCCTCGCATTGCACCCGACCGGGCACGCTTAACTCCGGGGTGAACCACACCAAGCCGAATCCACCTATTTTGATCACGTCCGTAAGGCTATAGACAAATGCGGATGAGAAATCTTGTAAAAAGAAAAGTCGTGAAAAAAAATCGCCAAAAAATGAGTGCAACACGAGGACGTCATAGGGGGTAACCCTTCCTAGTACTGCTCTCGCCCAAGCGCGTTTAACCCTGGAGTTCTGATTGGATCCGGTGAGCCAGTTGTGGTATGATCGCAGTCGTCTGATGATGCACAGTTTACGTTGCTATACAGACGTCCTTTTTTCACCCCGTCCCCACTGAAGCGCGACGGGTGAAACACACCTGACCGAACTCAGTCGATTCATAGCCCGCATCCGTAAAGCCAAAAAAATAATAAGAATTGGAAATATTTTTAAAATAGAAAGTTGTGAAGAAAAATCATCCACACAAAGGGTGAAAAACGAGGACTTCCAAAGAGGTCACCCGTCCTCGCATTGCACCCGACCGGGCACCCTTAACTCCGGGGTGAACCACACCAAGCCGAATCCACCTATTTTGATCACGTCCGAAAGGCTATAGACAAATGCGGATGAGAAATCTTATAAAAAGAAAAGTTGTGAAAAAAATTTGCCAAAAAATGAGTGCAACACGAGGACGTCATAGGGGGTAACCCTTCCTAGTAATGTTCTGGCCCAAGCGCGTTTAACCCTGGAGTTCTGATAGGATCCGGTGATCCAGTTCTTGTATGATCGCAGTCGTCTGATGATGCACAGTTTACGTTGCTATACAGATGTCCTTTCTATACCCCGTCCCCCATAGAAGCACGACGGGTGAAGCACACCCGACCGAACTCAGTCGATTCATAGCCCGCATATGTAAGGCTAAAAAATTAATAGGAATGAGAAATGTTTAAAAAACAGAGAGGTGTGAAGAAAAATCGACAAAAAAAGGGTGAAAAACGAGGATTTCCTAAGAGGTCACCCGTCCTCGCATTGCACCCAACCGGGCACGCTTAACTCCGGGGTGAACCAGACCAAGCCGAATCCACCTATTTTGATCACGTCCGTAAGGCTATAGACAAATGCGGATGAGAAATCTTGTAAAAAGAAAAGTCGTGAAAAAAATTTGCCAAAAAATTATTGCAACACGAGGACGTCATAGGGGTAACCCTTTCTAGTAATATTCTGGCCCAAGCGCGTTTAACCCTAGAGTTCTGATTGGATCCGGTGATCCAGTTCTAGTATGATCGCAGTCGTCTGATGCACAGTTTACGTTGCTATACAAACGTCCTTTCTTCACCCCGTCCCCCATATAAGCGCGACAGGTGAAACACACCTGACCGAACTCAGTCGATTCATACCCCGCATATGTAAGGCTAAAAAATTAATAGCAATGAGAAATGTTTTAAAAAGAGAAAGGAGTGAAGAAAAATCATCCACACAAAGGGTGAAAAACGAGGACTTCCCAAGAGGTCACCCATCCTCGCATTGCACCCGACCAGGCACGCTTAACTCCGGGGTAAACCACACCAAGCCGAATCCACCTATTTTGATCACGTCCGTAAGGCTATAGACAAATGCGGATGAGAAATTTTGTAAAAAGAAAAGTAGTGAAAAAAAATCGCCAAAAAATGAGTGCAACACGAGGACGTCATAGGGGGTAACCCTTCCTAGTACTGCTCTCGCCCAAGCGCGTTTAACCCTGGAGTTCTGATTGGATCCGGTGAGCCAGTTGTGGTATGATCGCAGTCGTCTGATGATGCACAGTTTACGTTGCTATATAGACGTCCTTTTTACACCCCGTCCCCACTGAAGCGCGACGGGTGAAGAACACCTGACCGAACTCAGTCGATTCAAAGCACGCATCCGTATAGCTAAAAAATTAATAAGAATGGGAAATATTTTTCAAATAGAAAGGTGTGAAAAAAAATCATCCACAGAAAGGGTGAAAAACGAGGACTTCCCAGGAGGTCACCCATCCTCGCATTGCACCTGACCGGGCACGCTTAACTCAGGGGTGAACCACACCAAGCCGAATCCACCTATTTTGATCACGTCCGTAAGTATATAGACAAATGCGGATGAGAAATCTTGTAAAAAGAAAAGTAGTGAAAAAAATCGCCCAAAAAAGAGTGCAACACGAGGACGTCATAGGGGATAACCCTTCCTAGTAATGTTCTGGCCCAAGCGAGTTTAACCCTGGAGTTCTGATTGGATCCGGTGATCCAGTTGTGGTATGATCGCAGTCGTCTGATGATGCACAGTTTACGTTGCTATACAAACGTCCTTTCTTCACCCCGCCCCCATAGAAGCGCGACGGGTGAAGCACACCCGACCGAACTCAGTCGATTCATAGCTCGCATATGTAAGGCTAAAAAATTAATAGGAATGAGAAATGTTTAAAAAACAGTGAGGTGTGAAGAAAAATCGACAAAAAAATGGTGAAAAACGAGGACTTCCCAAGAGGTCACCCGTCCTCGCATTGCACCCGACCGGGCACGCTTAACTCCGGGGTGAACCACACCAAGCCGAATCCACCTATTTTGATCACGTCCGTAAGGCTATAGACAAATGCGGATGAGAAATCTTGTAAAAAGAAAAGTCGTGAAAAAAAATCGCCAAAAAATGAGTGCAACACGAGGACGTCATATGGGGTAACCCTTCCTAGTACTGCTCTCGCCCAAGCGCGTTTAACCCTGGAGTTCTGATTGGATCCGGTGAGCCAGTTGTGGTATGATCGCAGTCGTCTGATGATGCACAATTTACGTTGTTATACAGATGTCCTTTTTTCACCCCGTCCCCATAGAACCGCGACGGGTGAAGCACACCTGACTGAACTCAGTCGATTCATAGCCCATATCCGTAAAGCTAAAAAATTAATAAGAATGGGAAATATTTTTAAAATAGAAAGGTGTGAAGAAAAATCATCCACACAAAGGGTGAAAAACGAGGACTTCCCAAGAGGTCACCCATCCTCCCATTGCACCCGACCGGGCACGCTTAACTCCGGGGTGAACCACACCAAGCCGAATCCACCTATTTTGATCACGTTCGTAAGGCTATAGACAAATGCGGATGAGAAATTTTGTAAAAAGAAAAGTAGTGAAAAAAAATCGCCAAAAAATGAGTGCAACACGAGGACGTCAGAGGGGGTAACCCTTCCTAGTACTGCTCTCGCCCAAGCGCGTTTAACCCTGGAGTTCTGATTGGATTCGGTGAGCCAGTTCTGGTATGATCGCAGTCGTCTGATGATGCATAGTTTACGTTGCTATACAGACGTCCTTTCTTCACCCCGCCCCCATAGAAGCGCGACGGGTGAAGCACACCCGACCGAACTGAGTCGATTCATAGCCCGCATATGTAAGGCAAAAAATTTAATAGGAATGAGAAATGTTTTAAAAAGAGAAAGGTGTGAAGAAAAATCATCCACACAAAGGGTGAAAAACGAGGACTTCCCAGGAGGTCACCCATCCTCGTATTGCACCCGACCGGGCACGCTTAACTCCGAGGTGAACCACACCAAGCCGAATCCACCTATTTTGATCACGTCCGTAAGTATATAGACAAATGCGGATGAGAAATCTTGTAAAAAGAAAAGTAGTGAAAAAAATCGCCAAAAAAAGAATGCAACACGAGGACGTCATAGGGGATAACCCTTCCTAGTAATGTTCTGGCCCAAGCGAGTTTAACCCTGGAGTTCTGATTGGATCCGGTGATCCAGTTCTGGTATGATCGCAGTCGTCTGATGATGCACAGTTTACGTTGCTATACAAACGTCCTTTCTTCACCCCGCCCCCATAGAAGCGCAACGGGTGAAGCACACCCGACCGAACTCAGTCGATTCATAGCTCGCATATGTAAGGCTAAAAAATTAATAGGAATGAGAAATGTTTAAAAAACAGAGAGGTGTGAAGAAAAATCGACAACAAAAGGGTGAAAAACGAGGACTTCCCAAGAGGTCACCCGTCCTCGCATTGCACCCGACCGGGCACGCTTAACTCCGGGGTGAACCACACCAAGCCGAATCCACCTATTTTGATCACGTCCGTAAGGCTATAGACAAATGCGGATGAGAAATCTTGTAAAAAGAAAAGTCGTGAAAAAAAATCGCCAAAAAATGAGTGCAACACGAGGACGTCATAGGGGGGTAACCCTTCCTAGTACTGCTCTCGCCCAAGCGCGTTTAACCCTGGAGTTCTGATTGGATCCGGTGAGCCAGTTGTGGTATGATCGCAGTCGTCTGATGATGCACAGTTTACGTTGCTATACAGACGTCCTTTTTTCACCCCGTCCCCACTGAAGCGCGACGGGTGAAGCACACCTGACCGAACTCAGTCGATTCATAGCCCGCATCCGTAAAGCCAAAACAATAATAAGAATGGGAAATATTTTTAAAATAGAAAGTTGTGAAGAAAAATCATCCACACAAAGGGTGAAAAACGAGGACTTCCAAAGAGGTCACCCATCCTCGCATTGCACCCGACCGGGCACCCTTAACTCCGGGGTGAACCACACCAAGCCGAATCCACCTATTTTGATCACGTCCGAAAGGCTATAGACAAATGCGGATGAGAAATCTTATAAAAAGAAAAGTTGTGAAAAAAATTTGCCAAAAAATGAGTGCAACACGAGGACGTCATAGGGGGTAACCCTTCCTAGTAATGTTCTGGCCCAAGCGCGTTTAACCCTGGAGTTCTGATAGGATCCGGTGATCCAGTTCATGTATGATCGCAGTCGTCTGATGATGCACAGTTTACGTTGCTATACAGACGTCCTTTCTATACCCCGTCCCCCATAGAAGCACGACGGGTGAAGCACACCCGACCGAACTCAGTCGATTCATAGCCCGCATATGTAAGGCTAAAAAATTAATAGGAATGAGAAATGTTTAAAAAACAGAGAGGTGTGAAGAAAAATCGACAAAAAAAGGGTGAAAAACGAGGATTTCCCAAGAGGTCACCCGTCCTCAGCATTGCACCCAACCGGGCACGCTTAACTCCGGGGTGAACCAGACCAAGCCGAATCCACCTATTTTGATCACGTCCGTAAGGCTATAGACAAATGCGGATGAGAAATCTTGTAAAAAGAAAAGTCGTGAAAAAAATTTGCCAAAAAATTATTGCAACACGAGGACGTCATAGGGGTAACCCTTTCTAGTAATATTCTGGCCCAAGCGCGTTTAACCCTAGAGTTCTGATTGGATCCGGTGATCCAGTTCTAGTATGATCGCAGTCGTCTGATGATGCACAGTTTACGTTGCTATACAAACGTCCTTTCTTCACCCCGTCCCCCATATAAGCGCGACAGGTGAAACACACCTGACCGAACTCAGTCGATTCATACCCCGCATATGTAAGGCTAAAAAATTAATAGCAATGAGAAATGTTTTAAAAAGAGAAAGGAGTGAAGAAAAATCATCCACACAAAGGGTGAAAAACGAGGACTTCCCAAGAGGTCACCCATCCTCGCATTGCACCCGACCAGGCACGCTTAACTCCGGGGTAAACCACACCAAGCCGAATCCACCTATTTTGATCACGTCCGTAAGGCTATAGACAAATGCGGATGAGATAATTTGTAAAAAGAAAAGTAGTGAAAAAAAATCGCCAAAAAATGAGTGCAACACGAGGACGTCATAGGGGGTAACCCTTCCTAGTACTGCTCTCGCCCAAGCGCGTTTAACCCTGGAGTTCTGATTGGATCCGGTGAGCCAGTTGTGGTATGATCGCAGTCGTCTGATGATGCACAGTTTACGTTGCTATATAGACGTCCTTTTTACACCCCGTCCCCACAGAAGCGCGACGGGTGAAGAACACCTGACCGAACTCAGTCGATTCAAAGCACGCATCCGTATAGCTAAAAAATTAATAAGAATGGGAAATATTTTTCAAATAGAAAGGTGTGAAAAAAAATCATCCACAGAAAGGGTGAAAAACGAGGACTTCCCAGGAGGTCACCCATCCTCGCATTGCACCTGACCGGGCACGCTTAACTCAGGGGTGAACCACACCAAGCCGAATCCACCTATTTTGATCACGTCCGTAAGTATATAGACAAATGCGGATGAGAAATCTTGTAAAAAGAAAAGTAGTGAAAAAAATCGCCCAAAAAAGAGTGCAACACGAGGACGTCATAGGGGATAACCCTTCCTAGTAATGTTCTGGCCCAAGCGAGTTTAACCCTGGAGTTCTGATTGGATCCGGTGATCCAGTTGTGGTATGATCGCAGTCGTCTGATGATGCACAGTTTACGTTGCTATACAAACGTCCTTTCTTCACCCCGCCCCCATAGAAGCGCGACGGGTGAAGCACACCCGACCGAACTCAGTCGATTCATAGCTCGCATATGTAAGGCTAAAAAATTAATAGGAATGAGAAATGTTTAAAAAACAGAGAGGTGTGAAGAAAAATCGACAAAAAAATGGTGAAAAACGAGGACTTCCCAAGAGGTCACCCGTCCTCGCATTGCACCCGACCGGGCACGCTTAACTCCGGGGTGAACCACACCAAGCCGAATCCACCTATTTTGATCACGTCCGTAAGGCTATAGACAAATGCGGATGAGAAATCTTGTAAAAAGAAAAGTCGTGAAAAAAAATCGCCAAAAAATGAGTGCAACACGAGGACGTCATAGGGGGTAACCCTTCCTAGTACTGCTCTCGCCCAAGCGCGTTTAACCCTGGAGTTCTGATTGGATCCGGTGAGCCAGTTGTGGTATGATCGCAGTCGTCTGATGATGCACAGTTTACGTTGTTATACAGATGTCCTTTTTTCACCCCGTCCCCATAGAACCGCGACGGGTGAAGCACACCTGACTGAACTCAGTCGATTCATAGCCCATATCCGTAAAGCTAAAAAATTAATAAGAATGGGAAATATTTTTAAAATAGAAAGGTGTGAAGAAAAATCATCCACACAAAGGGTGAAAAACGAGGACTTCCCAAGAGGTCACCCATCCTCGCATTGCACCCGACCGGGCACGCTTAACTCCGGGGTGAACCACACCAAGCCGAATCCACCTATTTTGATCACGTTCGTAAGGCTATAGACAAATGCGGATGAGAAATTTTGTAAAAAGAAAAGTAGTGAAAAAAAATCGCCAAAAAATGAGTGCAACACGAGGACGTCAGAGGGGGTAACCCTTCCTAGTACTGCTCTCGCCCAAGCGCGTTTAACCCTGGAGTTCTGATTGGATCCGGTGAGCCAGTTCTGGTATGATCGCAGTCGTCTGATGATGCATAGTTTACGTTGCTATACAGACGTCCTTTCTTCACCCCGCCCCCATAGAAGCGCGACGGGTGAAGCACACCCGACCGAACTGAGTCGATTCATAGCCCGCATATGTAAGGCAAAAAATTTAATAGGAATGAGAAATGTTTTAAAAAGAGAAAGGTGTGAAGAAAAATCATCCACACAAAGGGTGAAAAACGAGGACTTCCCAGGAGGTCACCCATCCTCGTATTGCACCCGACCGGGCACGCTTAACTCCGGGGTGAACCACACCAAGCCGAATCCACCTATTTTGATCACGTCCGTAAGGCTATAGACAAATGCGGATGAGAAATTTTGTAAAAAGAAAAGTAGTGAAAAAAAATCGCCAAAAAATGAGTGCAACACGAGGACGTCATAGGGGGTAACCCTTCCTAGTACTGCTCTTGCCCAAGCGCGTTTAACCCTAGAGTTCTGATTGGATCCGGTGAGCCAGTTCTTGTATGATCGCAGTCGTCTGATGATGCACAGTTTACGTTGCTATACAGACGTCCTTTCTTCACCCCGTCCCCCATAGAAGCGCGACGGGTGAAGCACACCCGAACGAACTCAGTCGATTCATAGCCTGCATATGGAAGGCTAAAAAATTAATAGGAATGAGAAATGTTTTAAAAGGAGAAAGGTGTGAAGAAAAATCATCCACACAAAGGGTGAAAAACGAGGACTTCCCAAGAGGTCACCCGTCCTCGCATTGCACCCGACCAGGCACGCTTAACTCCGGGGTGAACCACACCAAGCCGAATCCACCTATTTTGATCACGTCCGTAAGGCTATAGACAAATGCGGATGAGAAATTTTGTAAAAAGAAAAGTAGTGAAAAAAAATCGCCAAAAAATGAGTGCAACACGAGGACGTCATAGGGGGTAACCCTTCCTAGTACTGCTCTCGCCCAAGCGCGTTTAACCCTGGAGTTCTGATTGGATCCGGTGAGCTAGTTCTGGTATGATCGCAGTCGTGTGATGATGCATATTTTACGTTGCTATACAGACGTCCTTTCTTCACCCCGTCCCCACAGAAGCGCGACGGGTGAACCACACCTGGCCGAACTCAGTCGATTCAAAGCCCGCATCCGTAAAGCTAAAAAATTAATAAGAATGGGAAATATTTTTAAAATAGAAAGGTGTGAAAAAAAATCATCCACAGAAATGGTGAAAAACGAGGACTTCCCAGGAGGTCACCCATCCTCGCATTGCACCCGACCGGGCACGCTTAACTCCGGGGTGAACCACACCAAGCCGAATCCACCTATTTTGATCACGTCCGTAAGGCTATAGACAAATGCGGATGAGTAATCTTGTAAAAAGAAAAGTAGTGAAAAAAATCGCCAAAAAAAAAGTGCAACACGAGGACGTCATAGGGGGTAACCCTTCCTAGTAATGTTCTGGCCCAAGCGAGTTTAACCCTGGAGTTCTGATTGGATCCGGTGATCCAGTTCTGGTATGATCGCAGTCGTCTGATGATGCACAGTTTACGTTGCTATACAAACGTCCTTTCTTCACCCTGTCCCCCATAGAAGCGCGACGGGTGAAGCATACCTGGCCGAACTCAGTCGATTCATAGACCGCATCTGTAAAGCTAAAAAATTAATATGAATGAGAAACATTTTTAAAAGAGAGAAGTGTGAAGAAAAATTAGCCACAAAAGGGTGAAAAACGAGGACTTCCCTGGAGGTCACCCATCCTGGCATTGGACCCGACCGGGAATGATTAACTCTTGGGTCAAACACACCGGGCCAACTCAAGCTGCTTTGGTCGCATCGGTAAGGCTGTAAAAAATTACGAATGGAAAATCTTCTAAAAAGAAAAGTCATAAAGAAAAACGAAAAAAAGGAGTGGAACGCGAGGATGTCCCAGAGGGTCACTCATCCTAGTACTGATCCCGCCCAAGCGCGTTTAACTCCAGAGTTCAGATATCCGGTGCATTAGTGCTGGTATGATCCCATCCGTCTGATGATGCAAATTTTACGTTCTTATATAGACATCTTCCCTTCACCCCGTCCCGCACAGAAGCGAGACGGGTGAAGCACACCTGGATGAACTCAGTCGATTCATAGCCCGCATCCGTATAGCTAAAATATTAATAAAAATGAGAAATATTTTAAAAAGAGAGAGTTATGAAGAAAAATCGGCCACAAAAGGGTAGAAAACGAGGTCTTTCCAGGAGGTCACCCATCCTTGCATTGCACCCGACTGAGAATGTTTAACTCCTCGGTTAATCACCCCGGACCGAATCCAGCTGCATCAATCGCATCCGCAAGGCTGTAAATTATACGGATGGAAAATCTTCTAAAAGAAAAGTCATAAAGGAAAACTGAAAAAATGGGTGGAACATGAGGACGTCCCAGAGGATCATCCATCCTAGTACTGATCCCGCCCAAGTGCATTTAACTCCGGAGTTCTGATATCCAGTGCATTAGTGTTGGTATGATCCCACTCATCTCATGATGCACATTTGATGTTATTATATAGACGTCCTCCCTTCACCCCGTTCCCCACAGAACCGCGACGGGTGAAGCACACCCGACCGAACTCAGTCGATTCATAGCCCGCATCCGTAAAACTAAAAAATTAAGAGGAATGTGGAAAACGAGAACTTTTTAGGAGGTCACCCATCCTGGCATTGCACATGTCTGGGCACGCTTAACTCTGGGGTGAACCACACCAGGACGAATCCAGCTATTTTGATCACATCCATAAGGCTATAAACAAATGCGGATGGAAAATTTTTTAAAAAGAAAAGTCGCGAAAAATAAATCGACAAAAAATGAGTGCAACACGAGGAGGGGGTAACCCATCCTAGTACTGCTCTCGCCCAAGCGCATTTAACTGTAGAGTTCTGATAGGATCCGATGCATTAGTTTTGGTATGATCGCACCCGTCTGATGATGCACATTTTATGTTCTTATAGAGACGTCCTTTTTTTACCCCGTCCCCCACTGAAGCGCGACGGGTGAAGCACACCCGGCCGAACTCAGTCAATTCATAACCCAAATCCGTAAAGCTAAAAAATTAATAGGAATGAGAAAATATTTTAAAAAGATATAAGTGTGAAGAAAAATCAGGCATAAAAAGATAGAAAACGAGGACTTCCCAACAGGTCACGCATCTTGGCATTGCACCTAATCAGGAACGCTTAACTCTGGGGTCAAGCACAACGGCCGAATTCTGCCGCTTCGATTGCTTCTGTGAGGTTGTCAACAAATACAGATGGAAAATCTTCTAAAAATAAAAGTCATAAAGAAAAACGAAAAAAAAGGAGTGGAACACGAGGACGTCCCAGAGGGTCACCCATCCTAGTACTAATCCTGCCCAAGCGCGTTTAACTTCGGAGTTTTGATATTCGATACATTAGTGCTGGTATGATCCCACCCATCTGATGATGTACTTTTTATGTTCTTATATAGACGTTCTCCCTTCACCACGTCCCCTACAGAAGCGAGACGGGTGAAACACACCTGGCCGAACTCAATCAGTTCATAGCCCGCATCTGTAAAACTAAAAAATTAATAGGAACGAGAAATATTTTAAAAAGAGAGAGGTGTGAAGAAAAAACGGAAACAAAATGGGTGGAAAACAGGGAATTCCCAAGAGGTCACCCATCCTGGCATTGCACCCGACAGGGCATGCTTAACTCCGGAGTGAACCATAACATACCAAATCCAGCTATTTGATTGCGTCCATAAGGCTGTAAACAAATGCAGATCAAAATTTTCTAAAACGAA
This sequence comes from Actinidia polygama, assembly GCA_030159135.1. Taxonomy (NCBI): domain Eukaryota; kingdom Viridiplantae; phylum Streptophyta; class Magnoliopsida; order Ericales; family Actinidiaceae; genus Actinidia; species Actinidia polygama. Next base: position 18,745,083 of record BRYF01000005.1, read on the forward strand.
AAGCCATTAAAAAATCAGCAAAAAATGAGTGCAACACGAGTACAACATAGGGGGTAACCCATCCTAGTACTGCTCTCGCCTATGCGCGTTTAACTCTGGAGTTCTGATAGGATCTGGTGTATCAGTTCTGGTATGATCGCACCCGTATGACGTTGCACATTTTATGTTCTTACAAAGACATCCTTCCTTCACCCCGTCCCCCACAAACGCGCGTCGGGTAAAGCACACCCAGCCGAACTCAGTCGATTCATAACCCGCATCCGTAAAGCTAAAATATTAATAGGAATGAGAAATATTTTAAGAAGGGAGAGGCGTTAAGAAAAATCGGCCACAATAACGGTGGAAGACAAGGATTTTCCAAGAGGTCACCCATCTTGGCATTGTACCCGACCGGGAACGCTTAACTAAGGGGTCAAGCACACTGGGCCAAATCCAACCGCTTCGATCGCATCCGTAAGGGTGTAAAAAAATGTGGATGAAAAATCTTCTAAAAAGAAAAGTCATAAAGAAAAAAGAAAAAAAAAAGTGCAACACGATGACGTCCCAGAGGGTCATCCATCCTAGTACTGATCCTGCCCAAGCGCGTTTAACTCTGGAGTTCTGATATACGGTGCATAAGTGCTGGTATGATCCCACTCGTCTGATGATGCACATTTTATGTTCTTATATAGACGTCTTCCTTACACCCCGTCCCCCATAGAAGAGCGACGGGTGAAGCACACCTGGCCGAATTCAGTCCATTCATAGCCCTCATCCATAAAGCTAAAAAGTTAATATGAATGAGAATTATTTTAAAGAGAGAGAGGTGTGGAGAAAAAATGGCCAAAAAAAGGGTGGAAAATGAGAATTTCCCAAAAGGTCATTCATCTAGCATTGCACCTGACCGGGCACGCTTAACTCCAGGGTGAACCACACCAAGTCGAATCCAGCTATTTTGATCGCATCCGTAAGGCTGTAAATAAATGCGGATGGAAAATTTTCTAAAAAGAAAAGTTGTGAAAAAAAATGATAAAAAATAAAATCAACACGAGAACGTCATTGGGGGTAACACATCCTAGTACTGCTCTCGCCCAAGCGCATTTAACTATGGAGTTCTGATAGGATCCGGTGCATCATTTCTGATATGATCGCACCCGTCTAATGATGCACATTTTATGTTCTTATAAAGACGTCCTTCCTTCACCCTGTCCCTCACAGAAGCACGACGAGTGAAGCACACCCGACCGAACTCAGTCGATTTATAGACCGCATTCGTAGAGCTAAAAAATTAATAAGAATGAGAAATATTTTAAAAAGAGAGAGGTGTGAAGAAAAATCGGCCACAAAAGGGTGAAAAACAAGGATTTCCTAAGAGGCGACCCATCCTGGCATTGTACCCGATGGGGAACGCATAACGCCGGGGTCAAGCACACCGGGCCGAATCCAGCCACTTCGATCGCATCTGTAAGGCTATAAACAAATACGAATGGAAAATCTTTTAAAAAGAAAAGTCATAAAGAAAAACAAAAAAAAAGGAGTGGAACACGAGGACGTCATATGAGATAACCCATCCTACTATTGATCCCGCCCAAGCACGTTTAACTCTGAAGTTCTTATATCCGGTGCATTAGTGTTGGTATGATCGCACCCATCTGATGATGCACATTTTATGTTCTTATAGAGACGTCCTTCCTTCATCCCGTCCCCCACAGAAGCGCGACAGCTGAAGCATACCCGGCTGAACTCAGTCGATTCATAGCGACCCATCCTGGCATTGTACCCGATGGGGAACGCATAACGCCGGGGTCAAGCACACCGGGCCGAATCCAGCCACTTCGATCGCATCTGTAAGGCTATAAACAAATACGAATGGAAAATCTTTTAAAAAGAAAAGTCATAAAGAAAAAAAAAAAAAAAGGAGTGGAACACAAGGACGTCATATGAGATAACCCATCCTACTATTGATCCCGCCCAAGCACGTTTAACTCTGAAGTTCTTATATCCGGTGCATTAGTGTTGGTATGATCGCACCCATCTGATGATGCACATTTTATGTTCTTATAGAGACGTCCTTCCTTCATCCCGTCCCCCACAGAAGCACGACAGGTGAAGCATACCCGGCTGAACTCAGTCGATTCATAGACCGCATCTATAAAGCTAAAAAATTAATAGGAATGAGAAATATTTTAAAAAGAGAGGTGTGAAGAAAAATCGGCTACAAAAAGGGTGTAAAACAAGGACTTTCTAGGAGGTCACCCATCCTGGCATTCACCCGACGAGGAACGCTTAACTCCGGGGTGAAGCACACCGGGCCGAATCCAGCCGCTTTGATCGCATCCGTAAGGCTGTAAACATATACGGATGAAAAATCTTCTAAAAAGAAAAGTGGTAAAGAAAAATCAAAAAAAAAAAAAGGAATACAACACAAAGACGTCACGAGTTTTTTTTGACAGCACTACGCTTAACTCTGGGGTGAAGTACACCGAACCGAATCCAGCCACTTCGCTCGCATCTGTAAGGCTGTAAACAAATGCGGATGTGAAATCTTCTAAAAAGAAAATCCGTGAAGAAAAATCGGCAAAAAAGGGGTGCAACACGAGGACTTCCTAGTATATAGAAATGGAATTTCAGTGGTTCACAGTTCTTTTTTACAAAAACAAGGAAGGATGGAGATAAGAGCACAAGAAGTGGTGGTTTTACAGAAATAGAATTTCAATGGTTCACAGTTCTCTTTTACAAAAACAAGGATAGAGATAAAAGCACAAGCAGTGGCGATTGTCATCCTTGCGATTTTAAATACTCCCACCCAAGTCGTGTGAGTATTTTTGAAGTCCCTAGCTAGAACAACTTGATTGGAAGAGCCCGCAGAGGCTGAGCCTTTTGTAAGGTGATGCCAAACTTCTCCTCCATGTCCAATTCCTCTGGCGCGATCTCACCTTCAAGTTTCCAATCAAATGAGTTTATAAGCGAACCCAACATAACCGGAACTATCTTCATTGCTAGTGGCAGTCCAGGACAAATTCTCCGCCCGGCACCAAACGGAATCAGCTCAAAGTAACAGCCCCGGAAATCAATTTCTGAGCCCAAAAACCTCTCTGGCATAAAGGCTGTAGGGTTTGGCCATGTTCTTGGGTCGCGGCCAATAGCCCAGACGTTCACTAGCACTTGTGTCCCTTTAGGCAATGTGTAGCCACAGACTTTGACGTCTGTGTTGACTTTACGAGGGATTAAGAAGGGAACTGGTGGATGGATCCTGAAAGTTTCCTTTATGATTGCTTTTAAGTAGGGGAGGCGTGCAATGTCTGATTCTTCTATTTCCTTGCCTATGCCCACGACTTGTTCAAGCTCGGCTTTCGCTTTCCTTAGAACCTCTGGATTGTGAAGGAGCTCGGTCATTGCCCACTCCAATGTGCTCGAAGTTGTATCGGTCCCCGCTACAAACAAGTCCTGTAAACGCAAATTAGATAGAAATTTGAAGACAAACAGACGTTTTAGAAGACATATACAACATTTTATCAATTAAAAGCAACAAGGTAGTGGTTGCGATTTGAAAGAAAAATAATGCAAAGCCATTCTATATTGAAATTCTGTACAAATATTTTATTGGTACAATATTACTCAAATTGAAACAGAGAACAAATACAGAATGACGTGATATAATGACATTTTTATAAGAAAGATCCACAATTACCACATCTTCAGGGAATTTCTTTTTTTATTTTTAATTCATGTTTACCTCTCCATATTCCTTTATTTTTAGATGGTGATTTTGGTTTTGTTTGTATTTTGACTTTTGAGGGTAGATATAGAGTGATAGATCCTTCAGCTACACTTGGGCCATGCTTCTGGGGCATGTTCTTTAGAAATTTGTCTAATTTTTTTATTTATTTTGTTAATAGTTTGAAAAAAAATACTAAAGATAAAAAAAACTAAATAAGCTACAATTTTTTATATTTTTAGTGAGTTTTTTCTCAAATTTAAATAAAATGTTTAGACTTTCAGATTTTTCTTATCGAAAATGTATAAATTTTTTATTAAACGGTAAAATTTAAAAAAAAAAAACAACTAAAAAAAGTTAAAAATAAAAAGCAAGCCCAAACCAATTTGCACAAGTACAGGAACAACCAATTTGGGTAGGTGGCTTTGTGGCTTAATTTCTCATACCCTTAAACTATCGTCTTTTATTACTTTCAGCTCTTATTTAAAAAATCAATCATATTGACCCTTTTAAATATTTAATTGTATCACTTACACTTCTCTTGTTGACCTTTTTAAACTATTTAATTGTATCACTTACACCCCTCCTGTTATTAATCTGTTTGAAATAATCGATCACATGTTGTCCATGTGTTTTAATTATATATTTTTATGTTCAAAATATCCTTATTTTTGTAAGAAATAAGTCAACGCTCTATATAAAGGTTTTTTAGCCATTGTGAGAATAAACTTAACACTCAACTCATTAACAAGTTTTTATATGGAGGTCGACTTATTTCTCGCAAAAAATAATGATATATTGAATATAAAGGTATTTAATTGAAGCACACATAAATAACATGTGATCAATTATTATCAATATTTCAAATGAATTAACCGAATGAGATAAGTAATATAATTAAATAATTAAATTAGTCAATACGATTTATTTTTTTAATAAATAATAAAAGTGACAAAAAAAGTAATAGTTTGTGAAATGTATAAGAAATTAAGCCTGACTATTGACGGTTCCTAATGTCTCATCTCAGCAGTGTGTACTTTTCTAGTGGTCATCATATCTTTGTATTCTTCCACTTCTTTAGCCACAATTCCTAATGTCTCATAACGGCAGTGTGTGTATTTTTCTCGTGGTCATCATATCTTTGTATTCTTCCCCTTCTTTAGCCACGATTCCTAGTCTCATCTCAGCCGTAGTCATCATATCTTTGTATTCTTGCACTTAGCGATGGCTATTACTTTTGACGTTTTCTCCTACGTAACCACCACCACCACCGCTCATCAATATTTAAAATATTTTTTTATATACTTTAATACATGTTTATATATATTATATATTTTTGTAAGCGTAGAAAAGTATTTTTTATTCATGGAACAGTTGTTAGTTTTTTCTATACAAAAAAAATGAAGAAAAATGATAAATATGTATATTGGACTCTAAATCGATAAAATCATTTATATTTGATTAAAACTTGTCAAATAAGAGTGTCTATGTAAACAAATTTTAGACTAAAAAAATAATAATATTAAACAACATGATTAAATTTAAACATTAATTACGTCTCTAAAATATATTTCGGTGAGATTTTAGATGACTTTGGGAAGAAATTATTTCCATGTAAAAAAAGTAGAACCTAAGAGTTTTATTGGTTTTCACAAAAATTTATTTCTCCCAACTTGGCCGCCCTCGAATAAGGAATATTGTTGAAGAATGAAGTAAAAGATAGTTTCCTAAAAATTAGCGAGTATACATTTTTATTAAAAATTCGAAAAAGAATGAGGGTTATTGCAACATCAACCAAGTTAAATTTATGAATTTTTAGAACTAGTTTTATGCGACAGTTTCCAAATTTTTACTGAAATTAACAAAAAAAAACACTAGCTATGGAGAAAGAGAGTGGATGCTGTTAGTTATAGAGAGAGAGAGAGGGGGGGAAGGGACGAACCAAGCACATGCGATCGATCTCTCCACGATCCTCTTCACGGATATTCAGCAACGCATCCAGCACGTCATTTTCCGCAGCGCTCTTCTTTAGTCGCCTCATCGCCAACCGTTCATGGATGAGTCCCCCAAAGAGCTCAAGCACTCTCCCAAAGTACGCCGTCATCCGACGCCGTACGCCCTGGGGATCCAACGTCGCCGCCGCCGGGAAGTAATCCACCAGGTTCGGCTTCCCGGCCTCCACCATGATACTCCACACCAAGTCCCTAAACTCCTGCGCCGTATCCTCGCTCGGGTCCGCCAGATCCACCGAGAAAATCGTGTTCGACAGCACGTTCAGCGATGTCCTGAACGCGGCCCGGCCGACATCCACAGCCTTCCCGTAGCGGCAGCACTTCCCGGCGTAGGCGACCAGCTCCTCCACCTTACGCTGCCGGAGGCTGCTGCTGGCGTCGAGCCTTGCGCCGGAGAAGAGGCTCGAGGTGAGGATCTTCCGGAGGCTGCGCCACCGGTGGTCCACCGGGAGCCAGATGACGGAGTCACGGTATTGGTGGAGGGCGTGGACGGCGTTGGGGATGAATCTGGAAGAGAAGGCCAGATCCTGCTTTTGGAGGGCTTCTTGGGCCAGGGCCGACGAGGAAAGGACGACTGTGGTGACTTGGCCTAGTTTCAGGGTCATGATTGGGCCGTGGGTTTCGGCTAGCTGGGCGAGGGACCTGTGGGGCTTGTTTCCTAATTGGAGGAGGTTTCCGATGACCGGTAATGGAGTGGGCCCTGGTGGAAGGTTTCTTTTTCTGGTTTTGGTTTGTTTAAAAAGTGAAATTAGGGCTATGATTGCTGTTGTTGACAATAGAAAATACAGTACAAAGCTCAAGAAATCCATTTTTTCCGTTGACCCTAATTGGGTGAGAAATGGAGAGGGTTTCCCTGGTTTCTTTTCTATTCTTTTAATTGGCATGTGCATTGGAAATCCATATAGACCTAAGTCACATATAGACCTAAGTCACAAATTCGGGTAGCGGGAGTGGGAGCGGGTGTGCAATAGTTATAACTTTTAAAATTTATAGGATCGAAATTGTTCCGAAGACGTCTATGTTATACAATTTTTTCAATCAAAATATAATTATATATTTTGAGAGCGGAAGCGGAACCCTCGATAGGCGAATTATGTGACTAAGGCATAGACATCGAAGTCAATTAAAACACTTGACATTTGGGAATGTTTGATAACGTTTTTACTTTTATGTTTTTGTGTTTGTTTAATTTTTATTTAGTTTTGTTTAATTTTTTATAAAACATAAAATAAAGATATGGTTGTGTTCACTTTTTAAACTATTTTAAACAAAAAGTGGTGGCGGTGGCGGTGTGGAAGTAGTTGAAAAAATTTAGATGAAAAAAATTTATAAATAAATTTTGTAAACAACACAAAAATATTTTTTTGTTATTTTTACTATTTTTAAAAATAATATAAATAATTTTACTTTATTTATAATTATAAATAACAATACAAATAAATTTTTATTTATATTTATAAAAAAATAAAAATTAAATAATTAACAAACATCACCTTGATGTTTTGGATAGGTGAAAATATTTTGTGAATCTTTCCATTGAAAAGACAGAGAGAGGATGTCGTAGAGGACTTCATAATTTAGAATTAAAAATGGAATCTGCTATTGACGGTTCAAGGAATGAGAATCAAAAGTTTAAGGCAAAAGAAAAATTTTAAAATAATTAAATAGTTAACTTTAAAAATAAACAAATATTTTAGAATAAGTGAACA
>BRYF01000005.1:18762500-18765000 GCA_030159135.1 Actinidia polygama
AACAATTAAGTTCTATTTCTAAAAATTTAAGTCCTATCAATAAATTTAAGTTTCTCAAAAAAGGTATTTGTATCCAACTATATAGAGATGGCAATTTCACTCGCCCTACCCTACTCCCGCTCCAATTGGGGTGAATTTTCAGGGGGGAGGGGTTTCGGGTTCAGTTCGGTTCGGATTCAGGGATAAAAAAAATGGGGACAGGGACGGGAACGGTTTTGTATATCCCCGCCCCGAATTAATATTATTTTATATTTTTATCCTTACTATTATACTATATTTCTAATATACATATCTTATATATTCTTACTATTTTAGGGTTTTATCTTTTTTTAGAACAAAGACATTTATTATTTTCATTAAAGAATTTAAAAGTTGTATTTATTTAAATAGATCAAATTTGTATATCATTTTTGAATGAGAATTGTTCGATTAAGGTTTTAAAAAAGGAAAACCCAAATGAGACTCCCGCAAACCAAAAAATCCATATCATTATTTCTTTTGTATTTTAAGGTGAGCCAGAGATATCGGCAAATCGTTTTTCAACCTTGAATGATGATAATATTGATGTTAATGATGGTGTATGCACTGTAACAAATGTTGATGATATTATTGTATGAAAGTCTTATGATCGAAACAACCATCGGCATTTATTTGTAACAAATGTTGATGATATTATTATATAAAAGTCATATGGTCGAAACAACCATATCGACATGTTATTCCGTAACTTTTTTGTTATGTAGTTTTTATTCCATTTTTGTAAAGGATTGAAGTTTGTCTCTAGGTTTGTTTGAATTTGCCTGAAATGGGTTTTTATTTTTTTCTTATTATTATTTTGTTTGTTTTCTCTGTAAAAAAACATATATATATAAAGTTATTTATTTTTCTTACTGGAAGTTGTACAGTTTTGGGGTTTGCATTTTGGGCGAAGATGGGAGTATAAAAAATTCTCCGCCGAAGTTCGGACAGAGATTTTAAAATATTTCAGGGATCGGGGACGGGGATACCCACCTCCGGCCCAGCCCAGCCCAGCCCCATTACTATCCCTACATCTATACCCTTTTCTTTTAACTAATATATTTATTTTAAATTATGGCCATTTTAGTGTAGTTTTTATTTTTTGAATTTAAAAACCTTTCAATTTTAAATACTTTTTTATTCAACAAATCTAAGGTCCTTCCACATCAGTCTCACTAAACGTGAGCTAAATTATAACTTAAAAATTATTTTTTTATTTTAGCTAATGATTTTAATTTCTAATCATAACTCCATCTCCTATCTACCAATAAATTCAAACAAAAAATATATATATATACAAAAAATAATAATCTTTAGTTATTTTTTATGCACATTGAAAGTTAAATTTTTGATTTGTTTTGAATAATCTGACGTGAACAATTTTTGATAACTTTACTAAATAAATTAACCAAAAAAAGATATTTAGGTAGCCTAATGCGTATGTTCATATCACACACACACACACACACATATATACTAGGGGTGCACACGGATCGGATTGGTTCGGTTCTATACTTAGTCTAGGACCGAACCAATAATCATCGGTTCCAATTTTTTGGAACCAGGACCGAACGAATCAGTACTTAGAACCAAACCGAACCAATCTGACTCGGTTCGGATTGGTTCGGATCGGTTCCACGGTTCTCTGGATCGGATTGGATCGGTTTGAGTTGAATCGGTTTGGTTGTTAAACTACTTAAACATGTTTAATAAAAATTATGGCATTAAAGAAACTCACAAACAAAAATATAAAATTGTTTAAAAGTAATAAAAGCCTAACCTAAATGACACATATATAGGTAGAGAAATTTTAATGTGTTCGAGGGTATACATTACTTACTATATTATCGGTTCTAATTTCGGGTATATGGTCGGTTTCGGTTCGGATCGATTTCGGTTCGGTTCTGGGTAAGAAAATTTTTAAACCGAGAACCGAACCTATTTGATCGGTTTGCTAAGTTTCAAGACCAGGACCGAACCAGGGGCCTTATAAAACCGAACCAACCCAACCCAAAGAGCTCGGATTGATTCGGTTCTCAGTTCTTTCGGTTCTTTTGAACACCCCTAATATACACACACACGCATCTACCTCATAGTACAATTTGTTGTTTTATGAAAGTGGGAATTGACCCTACCCCACCAATTCAAGTTGAGTCCGACCCCTCTTTCCAGAAATTTCAAAGACCCCCAACTTGGAAAAAATAATTCCCTTGTAATTTCTGAAAGTGGTCCCACTTCAGTACGAAATCCAGATTTTTTATCGTCCTAAGATTCTATAGAAAGATTAGGTGTCAATATTCATCGTTAATTTCTACCAAATACATGATTTTTCTAACCATAATCAACACATACATTTAATCTATATATAAAAAAAAAATAGCAGAAGTTTAAAGTTTTTTCAAACTTTGCCAAATGCTCACGTTATATTGAAGAAAAATCATATGCTACCTAATTTTTATATCGACACGTGGTTATTACAACA
>BRYF01000005.1:18770000-18772500 GCA_030159135.1 Actinidia polygama
GAACATCAATAAAGAGTAATGCATATATTAGTAATACATAGTAAGTCGGAACTTTTACCTAGCGACAAAAAACAGTTATTTTTTTCTGGAAAAACCATTGTTTTAAAAAAAAACATTTTTCAAATATATATTTAAAACAGTTTTTTTTTAAAATAAGTTATTTTAAAAAAACAAAACAGTTTCAAAAAATAATCCGAAAAAACTGTTTTTTTAGTTTTCAAATATATATTTTCTGTCTAAAACAGTTTTTTTCAAAAAAAATATTTAAAAAAAAAAGAAAATTAAAAAAAAAAACAGTTTTTTCAAAAAAATAATAACTGTTTTTTTAAAACAACCCTTTTTTTATTAATTTTTTTTTATAAAAAAACTGTTTTTTTTTAAAGAAAAACGAAAAATGTTCTTTTTTTTAAAACGGATCTAATGGGTAAACAGATGGATCGGATCGGATCGGATCGGATAATTATTTAAATTCAGTCTGTTTAGAATCAGATTATGGGGTTAGGATTCAACGATTTGCGGAAAGGATTTTAAAAAATGATTGCAAATTTTTGTGAATCGAATCCGAATCATATACGAATTTAATCCGAACTATTAACGGACCCACCTATCGTAAATGATGACTTTTGACTCTGTCACGGCGGCCACACGGCATCGTGTCCGTTCTCGTACAACGGGTCAATAATATCTACCAAAGCTCTTTGTAAGATAGTGTATATTTGTCGCAAACTATTAATCACCCCACCCCTACCCCTACCCTTACCCCTACCCCTACCCCTACCTTCTGATTTGACAATTAAAATTTTCTTTCTTTTCAATTTTACCCCTCTCTCCAAACTCTAATTCCCCCCCCCCCCTCCCTCCCCTCCCCTCCCCTCTCCTCTCCTCTCCTCTCCTCTCTTCCAGTTTCTTTTAATTTTTTTAGTTTTGTTTTTTTTTGCATTATTAATTTTTTAATCAAGTTTTTTTTATCAAATTTCTTTCTTTTTTTGTTTTTTATTTTTCATTTTTGATAAATAATATTTTCGATTATATATTTGTAATCTTTTATATATTTTTTAATTTTAAATTTTGGGAGTCATTATTTATAAAATTTTTAAAAAGTATACAAATATGGATCAAAATTTATATAGATTTTTTATTTTAATCCATATTTTTATACTTTTTAAATTTTTTATAAATAAAAATTTTAATTAATTTTTTTAATAAATAACCGGGAGATGATATTTTAAAAACAATTATGTACTTTTTAAATTTTTACAAATAATGAATCTCAAAATCTAAAATTAAAAAAATAAATAAAATATTACAAATATATAATCAAAAATTTATTTATCCAAAAAAAAAAACTAAAAGATTACAAATATATTATTTTTTGAAATTTCTCTCAATTTATAAAATTTAATGCAAAAATAATTAACATAAGAAAATTTGAAAACACTAAAACGAAAATTTTAAATTTGTTATTTGAGACTATCTTTAAAAATATAAAAACTAAATAAAAAATGAAAAAAAAAACTGAAAAAAAGAAAAAAAACTAATGAAAAAAACAAAAAATAAAAAACTGAATAAAAAATTAAAACCAGAAACAAACTAACGAAAAAAAAATACAAAAAACTGAAAGAAAAAAAAAATAAGAAAAAAAAAAGAGAGAGAGAGAGAGAGAGAGAGAGAGAGAGAGAGAGAGAGGTATAGTTAGCCAAAAAAACAATAACTAATCAAATCACCATCCCACCCTTATCAGGAAGGGTGTGATTAATAGTTCTCATATTTGTCTTCGTTTTGGTGTGACAAACATGAATTGTTGCCGAGGCTTGTAATGCCGGATGGTTTTTGTTTTTATAGAATTGCTTCGACATCTTTCAAGGCCTGGCCTACACCAATTGTTAAAATAATGTGAGTGTATAGATAAGTCGATAAATAATTATCCTTTAAAAGATTAGTCAGGTTTTAAAAATCGGATCGAATCGACCGGGTTGATCGGTCAAAGAAACGGTCCGATCACCCGTCAAAATTCGTTTCGGTCAAAATTCGGTCAAATCCAGTCGAACCGGCGGTTGAACCGGTCATTGACCCGCCGGTTCATGGTTTTATGGAAAAAATTATGTTTTAATTTTAAAATTTTAGATTTTAAGTATAAAAATTAGTCTAAAAAAAATAAAAATTATTACTATTAATAAATAAATTAATGACATAATTATGATATCACGGGTCAATAACAGTTAACCCGACGGTTGAACCGGTGACCCGTGACCCGGCTATTTTTCCTGTTCGATCACCAATCTGGATTTTAAAACACTGAGTCAGAGTCCATACCGACACAAGCGAAAAAGAAGAAAAAGGGCAAAACGTGTTGGAAAAATGTTGGGAAAAAATTGATAATTTTTTCTGTGTGAATAGAGAATAAGCTAAATATATTGACAACATAATATTCAACAAATAACAAATAATAATAATAGAGCTGACAATATTAAAGCAATCACACAAAGACACCAATATTTAT
>BRYF01000005.1:18915000-18917500 GCA_030159135.1 Actinidia polygama
ATTTGTTGAGAATAATTAGTTAAATTTTTTAATTTTCTTATCAAATTTATAATTTGTTAATTACTTATTGAATGTGTGTAAATTTATATTTATGCTGCTGCATGTGCATATAATTCAATTTCATGATGCCAACATCCAATTAACCATCGTTAATTTAGGTAGAAATAAAGGTTTTGTAGTAGAGCAATAAGCATCATTTGTTACAGGCAAAAGAACACGGGTACGAGTACGGAGGCATTGAATGGGACAAAGCACTCCATATATGTGGAACTTTTGACTTGAGGTGGTTGAAAAAGGGGGTTCTTGATTTAATAGGTCATCAATGAAAGCCATACTGATACAATACAGACTAAACCATATTTTTTTAATTAGTCATAATAATTCATAACTAATTTTGCATATTTTTGTAAATACACATAATAATAAATAATATTTTCATGTGTATTATATACACCAGTTCGTAACTAGTTAATTAGAATAACACGAACTATACCACAAAAGTCATAACAAAAATGCCACAAAATGCATAATAAGTCATGTTACGAAAATACGTAACAAATGAACAGCAAAGTTTATAATTAATCATAAAAATGCATAAATTCACTTTTTTATGTTGCACACCATTCATAACTATACATGTGGGGTAATGGGGACGAGAGGAAATTAAACACAGACGATAGCGAGGGTGGACAAGCGGATTTCGATGGCTCGACGTTGTCCAACAGGTTTGTAAGACAACAACAGTGAGAAAGACCACTCAAAGTTGTTCTAGAGACGACTCTCTGAATGTCGTTAGTAACTGAAAAAGAAATAGCAAGAACAAGATTCTTGGCTCGAGTCTTAGAAAGAAAAAGTCACGAGAGAGAGTCAATTTTGCTTATTTGTGAGAGAGGGTCTGTCTCATTTATAGTGCAGCTCAGAGCATGTGACGACGAGCCGACTGTTATGTTAGCGAGTATGTCAACGAGTAGGCGTCTGACCCAATCACGCTCCTAAGACGTGGTGGTATTTGAGTCCAAGCGTGTGGGTATCAGAGAATTGATCATGATGAAATAGTAACACGATATTAACTTTTTATGCCCATTGAACAACATAAAAAAGATGTGAATCTGAAAATAGTAAGACATTAATTATGACAACTCAGAATAATAATATTAAATTTCCAATAATTAAAATATATTATAAAATAATAATGCTACTAATATATATATCGATTTGTATACATGTTTGTACAAATTGTTTTTATGGAATTTGCGGGGTTCACGAGATAAAAATAAATGGGTCTTACACGTGAGACTCACCGTGGCTATTTCTTTTTTTTTTTTGCTAATAAAAATAATAATAAAGGAGAAATTACAAAAACATCTCACAATTTGACTCATTAATTTTGATTACAGCAAATTAAACTACAAAATCTTGATTTGATCATAATTTAAACTCTTTGTCAATTTTTGTTTCATTGGGTTGACGAAAGCAACGAATTCTTGCCAAAGAAATGGAGATATGACATATTTTTAACGTTATCACCTTTTAACCGATACAATTATGACTCATTTTCTAGTAAAATTTTAAAAAACACTTTGAATATTTAACTTAAAAATGAACTCTAATTGCATTAATTAAGACTTTTAAAGGGTAATAGCTTTGAAAGATGTTATTTTTCTAATTTTTTCACGAGAATCATTTGTTCTGTGAATCCTAATGAAATGGAGATTGATGGAAGGTTTGAATTGTGAACATATTAAATCTCTAAGAATTAATTTGTAATAATTAAAATTATAGGGTTTAGTTTGCTACTAAAATCAAACCGTGGGTCTGTTTTGTAATTTCAAATATCACAGTTGAGGTTTAACTTCGGGAGCTTCTAAATGCAAACCAAATGCATCTCATGACACCCCAGAAGTATCTTTCCTTGAACGGCCACCGCCATTAACGGCACCTCTCTGGCCATCATTCGCTGTTTCGCACAAACTCCAGCAAGTCCGCTGTCATTCGGACAACGCCTTTTAGGACTTGGGTCGGTGTTACACACGTCGTTAACAGATGAAACTCGCCTCTCGGCGAAACCCCGTCGCCGGACAACACAAGCCTTACTCGATTGTAGGCTTACCATTTCGATTGGGGGCCAAATCGAGCAAGTAAAGGTAAATTCCTTCATCAGAATTTTGATTTTCGAAGACTCGTTTGATGATTTGGTCAATTGAGGAGTGAGGAACAGAGAGGAGAGATTATCGGACGGAGGAGGTGGCTTTTGTTAGGCTCCTAATGATTTAGTGGAAGAGCGAGGGAGCGAGCGAGCGGGCGGGCGGGATGGCAATTTGACCCAAATCCGACGGTCCCGCCCCGCCTTTAATGGAACGGGTTTGGGGTCTCAATAAACGGGAGCGGGGCGGGTATGAAAAAAAAAAAATCATAACCCGATTAATAATCGGGTCGGGTTCGGGTTTTACCCCGTCGCCCTGAACCCGCTCTGTTTACCCCAATTAGCATATAAAAAGAC
>BRYF01000005.1:18935000-18945000 GCA_030159135.1 Actinidia polygama
TTCGGCGTGGAGATCCGATCAAAGCGATCAAAATAGATAGAACACAACTAATAAGATTGTATAAGGCTCAGAGAGTGAGAGAACCGATTTTCATACCTCTTTTTGGTGGAGAGGGAGCGGCCTTTTATAGATAGAGAATAGAGTGCCGTGCGAGAAAATCACGGTGCGATCATCGGGTAGCCAAGTATGGAAGGCGTAGCCGAGGATATCGGAATAAAAATAGGAGAATGCCATATGGAGAATATAATGTGAATGTAGGAGACGTGGTGGAGATGGAGTGTCAATGTCATTTCATCCTCAAAGTGGAATTTTGAGGTGGAGAACCAGTGACGAGCTCATTGAGATTAGTGATGTGAGCGTTGGCGGAGGTAGGATCCTATGTTCGTCTCATCCCTACGGTGAATGGCGAGGTGAGCCTCCTCGTAATCTAAAGGCGGATGTGGTTGTTCGTGGAACTATAGTGAATCCAATACTGACCAAGGAAGTAGTTGGCGATATGGTCCTCATAATGACGAAGTGATCATCTCATATAAGCAGGTGGAGACTTTTTGCCTTCATCACACCTCTTGTCGAAAAGAAACAGGAAAGAAACACCAAAGTGATCTTCTTTCTATTGAAATTTTTATGTTTATATTGTTCTTCATGCGTGAATATGAATGTAAAATACAAAATGAAAACAATAAAAGCTTGGTTTTGTTGCAAAAGCAAGGATTTGGATAAGCTATTTGAATACCGAAGACATCTCCTTTCTATCAAATTTTTTATGTTTATATTTATCATCTCTTATAATTAATACGTTGCATTCTTTCACTTTAAGCCTTTATAGTTCACGAAACAATCAAGGAAACTAAAAAATCAAGTGACAAATCCTATAGTATCTCATTTTTATATTCAAATATGATTGTATTGTAACATAATGTAAATCAACATCTCCTATTTTTTATATAAACTTTTATAATTAGAACTCATTATTTTAGCGGATTCACATTAAAAACTTATACGTAAAATAAAAATTATATATATCAAGAGTAATTTATTTTTTCGCGCCTAGTGGGTTAGGAATTCTCTAATGAATTTTTTAGAAACATTTCCCTGGTTACGCCCAAAACATCGTGTCCTTTTAATTTTCTTTCTATTAGCAATGTTAGTATTCAAATACAGTGTTACATAACTTCTCAATGCAGTTTAAATATTCTGAGTTCATATATATGATTCAAATCGTTTGTTACGTTTGTATTATAAAGAAGAAGAATACTATAAAAAATTATATTGATCAGATACAAATTAATATTCGCTCAATAATGTTTATAACTTAATAAATGAGTATGACATACAATATTAAATCTATTTATCTTGATATAAATTAATATTAATCAACTATTGATTTGTATCCGATCAACGTAATTTTTGACAATATTAAACGTCTCAATAAAGTCTGTAATATAATCGTTTTAAATCATCAAAATGGGTTTCAAAATATTTGAACTGCTGTATGAAGTCCGATATTTGGACTGTAGAGAAGGTGTAGCCTGTATCCTTAGAAGAAACCTTCTTGATTCTTAACCCTTTCTGATGACCAATCACGTTAGTTTAATTGAGAAAGAAAATAAAGAATTAAAATAATAAAATTAAAGTACCCCAATACAATACAATACAATACAATACAATACAATTTTAGGTGCTCCTTTTTCAAAGTTGGAGTTTTGTAGGGTACCCATATGAAGCTTCAGAGAAGTTTGAGGGGTACAAGTTGGGCCATCTGGATCAATTATCAGTCCATCATAGAATCAGACATCTGAATATTAGAAAATCTAATATTCATAAGATATTAAATCTGATCACCAAAACTTAGGCCAAAAAATTAAAAGCATACAAATTTAATTAATATTAATAGATCCTAGCTAGGCATTGTTTAAGCAGTGCACATGAGAATTCATTTAAAAAAGACAAGGCTTCTCTGCATTTCATATTTGGACTGTATCGGTGCAATTCAATCATTTGGGGCTCTGTTGTAGACTTTATTGAGAACTTTAATATTGTAAAAAATTAGGTCAATCTAATATAAATCAATAGTCATCAGAATTAATTTATATCAAAATAAATGTGTATCATATTCATTTATTAAGGCTCCGTTTGGCCCCATCTTTTTTTAATTTTTTTTTTTTTTACTTTTTTTTCTTAAAATAAGCAAAAAAGCCAATCAGAGTTTGGCTTTTTTGCTTTTCTGTTTTTACTTTTTTGCTTAGTTTTAGCTAAAGTAAAGCCCCTAAAGCAAAAAAGCCAATTTTTTTTTAATATTTTTGGTAGCAAGCTTAAAAAAAACTTAGCTTTTAAGCATTACCAAAAGCAGCCTAAGTTATAAAACAATAATGAATGTATACTAAATTGTGTTTTATTACAATAACAACGTTTACGACATAATTTATAATATAAACGTCTTGAATCATCAAAATAAAACTAAAATAATTCCCCAAAACTTGAACTACACTGATAAAATCCAAATCCTGAACTTCAGATATGTCAGGTCCTTTCAAAAAGTGAGATTGGTAAGCTTTATATAATTCTTTATATATATATATATATATATGGCTGGACTTTTAAATCATGCATGCACGTAGTCCATTGAAGTTATTTCTTCTTTAATTGATGACTATCAATCATCATGGAGCTAATTATATGACCAATTAAACATCATCAGAAATTAAATGCAAAAGCATGTCAAGTTGAAATATTAGAGCATTCCCATTATCCTCACTAAATTTGAATCAAATTATAATTCAAAACCTATCAAAATTATTTTATTTATTCAGTTTTTAAACACTAATTCCATCAGCACATTTATTCTAATTCTATTCTATTAGAATATTATTTTTTATTATTTATTCATTCTATTATCAAGTTTTTTTCAATTGTCATTTTTTTGAAATTGCACATTATTTCAACGGTGATATTTTTTAAAAGATACATTTTTAAAACGGTCATATTATTCAAACGGTGGTACTTTTGTAAATTATATTTTTAAAACGGTCATATTTTTTTCAATTCATATAATTTTAATTGAACAGTATACAAATGGAAGGACCAAGTTAAAGAAGTTAATTGATACAATTTAAAGTGGAATAACAAAAAATATTTTAATAAGCGGTGCAAAATATAATTTATAATTTAAATAACATGTGAATGATGACCGGTAGCAAATTTATTTTTGTAGACTACTACTTATATAATTTGATGTAAACCCTTTTTAGAGTTTTCATTGGTTAAATTATCAAAATTTGGAATAATCAATTTGCTTTTCATGGAAACTTTAAATAAAAGAAAAATAAAATATAGTAATAGAAACATTTAATTAAGCCCTGTCAAGTCCCTAGATCATATAACAAACTTTGGGAGAAGTCCTATAAGTACACATTGATATAAAATAGAGATGAGATTAATTTGGCATGTTTGCATTAGGGCATTCTTAATTTCATGGTAGCTTCCATGTTGATGAATGGGCAAAAATGTCTTTAAAAAAAATTCAATAAATAGAAATTCAAAAAAAACTAAATTTAGTAAATGTTGAGTGGGGAGTTATTCAAATTTTTATTTGATTTATTCTTTTTTCTCAGAAAAAAATAAATTTCCTTAATAATAAGGATAAAGGTTACACCAGTCAAATTTTGAAAAACCACTCCCATTACACCCAAACAACATGGATCATCCCTGAGAATACTAAGAAAATTTAACAGAGTGGGGTTCAAGCTTAGCTTATTTATCAGTCGAGTAAATCATAAACATGTTTAATTGAACAAATCATGAGCTACGTTACTTTTTTTTATACAGTATAAATTTATTGAGTCAGAGTCAAAAAAATTAACAAGTCTCAAAATAGACTCAATCCTGATTTGATGAAGGCTCTGTTTGGGATAATTTTTTTATTAGTTTTTTTTAGTTGTATTTAATAAATTTTTAGTTCTTCCAGACAAGAGAAGTTCGAAAATATAAAAAAAAAATCATCTAATTTAGAAAAAAGTTAACTAAAGACGAAAAAATCTATTTTTATCTCCAAACAAATATCTAAAATAGTTTTTAAGTCTTTAATTAAAAAAACTCAAATTAGGTGAGAATTTTTATATTTTCAGACTTTTTTCATAAAGAGGAATCAAAAAAAATATAAAAACATAAAAATATAAAATTCTGATCAAAGAGTGAAAAATATTCACTAAAACAAAATTCAAAAATCAAAGCAGCTAAAAAAATTCAAAAAATATATCACAAACAAGATCTAACTAGCAAGCTTTTATCGAGTCGAGCACGAATAAGTTCATCAGTTTTACAATTGGCAAACTTTTATGCAATCAAAACCAGAAGTATATAAACATAAAAAGCATTTTTAAATTATCTTAAATGTAGCAATTTTTTATAAGAAAAGTATTTGTTTGTGTTGTATGGTTTAATTGTATGTGCGTATTCTCTCTCATAAAAATAGAACAGAGAGGAGCGGGGAGACAGGGGGCTGTTGTAGGATAGCGTAAGATAGTTGTCCAGTAGTTGGGTGTCACCAACACAGACGTGGCATACAATAACACCCTCCACGTTGCCCTTTTCATGCATTTTAGGGAAACTATACACTCCAGAGGCGGAGCCAAAATATTAATTTAATAGAATCAAAATTATAAAATTATATATAAATATAGGATAATAATGTAATTTTTTTTAATGAAGTCAAAATTATATTGGTAGTAATTTTTTCCACGTGGGGTGATAGTATTTTTTTTTCCAGTACAATCAATTGACCTCACACCCAGCTCCACCAGCTTGCCACGTCTCTCTCTGTGTGGCCTTAGACTCTCTAACCCAACTAATAATATTTTATAGGGAAAATTATATTTTTAGTTCGTTTGGACTAAATTTTTTTAGGATAAAGTCAAATTATTTTGGGTCCCAGTTTTAAACTTATTTTTATGATTTAAATTAAAAATATTGTAGATCTCATCAAAAATTTTGATATTATGAAAAATCACGTTATTTTGATATAATTAATGATCGAGCAATCTCAATCTATATTAAGATAAATGAGTATGATCATGAGTGTCACACTCATTTATTTAGGTATAAAATAATATTGAATTATATTATTTTATATCTAATTAGTATGATTTTTTACAGGATGAAGCCTATAATATGAATGATTTGAATCATTAAAATGAATTCAAAATATAGTCTGCATGCTTAAACTCTGCAATGCAATCCAAACCATACAATTTCGTGCCATTTTTTTAACTTTTAGTTAAAAAAGAGTATTTTTTCTCCTGTTTGACCATTTTGTATAAAATTATTTCTTTTATACAAAATAAGTATTTTTCTTATAAAAAAATAAAAAATATAAAAAAAATACTAAACTCTTGATTAAATGTCTCATAGATACTTAAATTTTTAAAAACTTCAATTAAATACCTAAACTTTGAAGTATGTCATTAATTATACTCTCGAGCTCAAATTTCGCTAGAAACTGGACGAAACATTCCATGTTGACACTTAGCTGGCTGCACGTGACACCGACCTGAAACTCCTAATGCTTTAAAGATGGAGTGATTATTAAAATTAGACTTATTTTACACTTAATTAATGTCAAATTAGTGATTATAATTAGATTTTAGATCCAATCGAAATGGTGTGGCATTTTAGAGGGAAGGATCGTGGGCCTCCAAAGTATTAGGTTTTTCGATTGGATAATTCTAATAGAATTTGAACTGATGGGTATAATTGATGATATACTTCAAAGTTCAAAGTTCATGTATTTAATTGAAGTTTTTAAAAGTTCAAGTGTTTAAGAGATATTTGGTCGAAAGTATAGTGATTTTTTTTTTATATTTTCCCTATAAAAATTTTCAATATCCTCTTACAGATAATTTACAAATTAATTATATAAACTATTTTTTTTGTGTTTTTATACTTCTGGTTTTGATTGGAGAGAAATTATATCCACTTTGCAAAACACAAAAAATAAAATGTAAGAGCACAAGTGTCCCCTAGAAGCTTTCTAATTGTAAAACTGGCTAAGTTATTTAAGTTGAGCTCGTAATTGACTCAATAACAACTCGTTGTTTTAACAAATTAGGATTGGGCATATTTTGAGACTTGTTATTTTTTTTTTATAAGAAAATTTTAATAATATTCGATGGTTTTTGGGCACAAATAAATGAAGGCATCACCTTGTTAAAATACATATTTACAAATTGAAATTGATAAAAAGTTACTGAGCAAGATTGACTCTATCACAAGAAAAATTAAATAGATTGGTGATATTATCAATTTGGAAAGATATAGAAACATAATTACATTTATACAAAATTAAAAGCAATTATTTAAACTGTGTTGGGATTAAGAATTTTAGTGAGAAAAAAAAAGTTAATGAACCAATAATCCCGAACAATTGAATCGTCTATTTTTTTTTTCCCATTATATTTGGAATCTAAACACAGTTTAAGAAATATTACCAAAGAAATAAAAAAAGAAAAAGAAAAAGGAAATTAAGTCTATGAAGAAATCATGGGCAAAAGAAAAGTGAGGACCATTTCAAAAGCGTACAGCACAGTCATCAAAGCATCACTTTATTAGGAAAGCATTATGATTTGAAAGAAATTTGCCAAAAATAGAAAATTTTCTACTGTTCAAGCAAAAGGAATTGTTGCCACTAGCCACTTTGCTATTAAAAACCAGTCACCACTCGCTTGTCCCCACTGCGATTAACGTGAATCTTTCACAACTGTCCCTACTATTGACCAATTCCCTCAAGACGTCTACCTATGGCTTTTCACCCCACCCCACCCCACCCCACCCCACTGAGTGTTTACTGTCATCGGACGGTTCTCGACTTGGACGGATAGAACAATCAGTAAACACGAGAAACACGGTAGCATTACCGACTTTTTACCAGACGGATGGCAAGGGCACAACACGGCATGACACGGCATAAGTCATAGATGTCGGGTCCAAATTTTTAAAATGAAAATGTCACGGCATGACACGTTTTAAAACTTGGCACGACACAAAGCAACGTAGTTACGTAAACAAATAGGCCGGGCCAACACGACACAATCTGTTTGACACCTCTAACCGAGCTGCTGACATCGTCACACAGTAAGTAAATAACTTAATATTTTTTTTTAATAATTTTTACACTTCTTTTTCTAGTAGTACTCTTTCTTTTATTTTTATGAAACAAAATTCTCAAAATACTCTTGTATTTATTTTTTTAATATTTTTGCTTAAATATCATAATTATGTAGAAGGGGTATTTAGTTAATTTAACCTAAAAAAGACACAAAAAATATAATAATTGAATAAAGAATCGTAAGAATATCCCCCATTTGGCTCAAGTTCTTTGAGTTTTTTTTTAGCTATTTTAATTTTCAATTATTTTTATTATTTATCAAAATTTTATATCTTTGCCACTCCAAAATCCAACTGAAGAAAACAATTACGATTAGGGGAGGTCAACCTTTTTAAATTAAAAAATAACTAAAATTAATAGAACAATTGGAATCGACCAGAAGAGAATTTTTCAGATTCATTCCGTAACCGAAAAAATATTAAATTTTGATCAAATAATAAAAAATTAAATAATTAAAATAATTAAAAAATCTAAAAAAAATAGTAATGTTTTTTTTGGATGGAGAAATAAATAATTTACTTCGTGTCTTTATTATTTCATCGGGAAACGTAAACAATCTGTCTTCCATGTTTTACAGACTGGCATCCACTGCCCCCAGTGGCCACAAATCTCGATTGTTCTTCAGTAAACTACACTTCACGCCTAGAGAATTAACTAACTGTACTTTAGCCCCTATATTTTTTTTTCAGTTTAGTCTTTAAACTATCCTTTTTCTCTCAATGTGCCCATGTAAATTAATGCTTCCGACTCCTCTAAGGGACCTCGTGGACAATACATAGAAAATTGCAAGACGTTAGAGAAACTTCAATGGTTAAAGCTGTTTTGGCAAAGTCAAAGTCATTATTTGGTTGATATGGTGCCAACATGCTAAAAAAATTGTCAATTGCTGCTGCATTTGTGCAATACTAATTTAGTATCATTACTCATTGTTTATCGTCAGATCAAGATATATTAAAAATCAATACATTGATGATGACTTGACAAGTTTGGCAATGTCATATCTTTATGCCAAATTTTACACTAAGTTTATTTTTTTTAATTTTAGCAAGAGACTTGCCCAGCCATTAAAACTCCACGTTTGAGAAACCCTTTGCCATGTTTTGACAATGACAAGAATTTTTTCTATCCATGGGAGATGCTCTTAAGGGTCAAAGTGAGAAAATGTAATATTTGTGGGATTTAAAATAATTATATCTTTTTGGTTATCCACATAAAATTGAACAATATTTAAAACTTAGGACTAAATTATGGAGATCAGTAGTTGAAGGATCAATTTTAAGAAAATTTTAATAGAGCATTTTTTTAAAAAATAATTCTTGTCAAATATTTTTTTAGCTAGAAGATTGGCAAGCCACTAGAAATGCTTTAATTTTTAGAAAACCCGTTTGGTTAAATTTTTTTAGAATTATCTTTATGGGAATTTTTACAAAAGAACACATTTTTTTAAAAATATTAAAAATATATCTTCAGATACTGAACAAATATTTTCTCTAAAATATAAATAATATATAAAAATAATATTTTTATTTATAAAAAATAATTTTAAAAAAATTATACTGCAAAACTGATTTTGAAACTATTTTCCATTTGTTTTACCCGTCTTTCTCCAATTTCCGAAGACACCCCCCTAAGTTAAGTATGAAGTGAGAATTACTTGCTACTGTAAGGGAGTAAACTGTAATTTACCATTACATTCCAAATCCGACGTGGCAATCTAGTACAATTCACGATTCCATCCTCACTCTATAATCTATATATAGCCTCCCCTCTCTTCCTCTCTCTCCTCGGAACCACATTTACGTAAACAAATAGAGTACATCCAAAGTCCCTCTCTTTCTCTCTCTCTCTCTCTCTCTCTCTCATCTCGCCGGATCCAGCCTCCCTCTCTCTCTCCTCCGGATGGGCATATGTAGTTCGTGCGAATCAACGTCTGTGGCCACCGCAAAGCTAATATTACAAGACGGACGATTACAGGAATTCCCATATCCGGTGAAGGTCTCGCACGTGCTGCAGAAGGACCCCACGTGCTTCATCTGCGATTCAGACGAGATGGAGTTCGACGTCGCCGTCTCGGCGATCGGCGACGACGAGGAGCTCCGTCCGGGCCAGCTCTACTTTGCGCTCCCGCTGAGCCGCCTGCGCTGCCCTCTCCAGGCGGAGGAGATGGCCGCATTGGCCGTCAAGGCCAGCTCCGCCCTCGCCAAAAGCGGCGTTTCCTGCTCCAACAAATGCGGGTGCCGTTCCGCGGCGATTGTATACGGCGAGAAGAGATCGCGGAGGGTGGAGGACGGCGGAGGAGGGAGGGGCGGCGGCGGTGGTGGGAGGAGGAGGAGGAAGACGAGCTTTGAGGCGAAGTTGAGTGCAATACCGGAGTAGGGGTAGTTTGGGAAATTGACGTGGATTTTTTATTTTTTGTGTAAATAATTGTAATGATCTCGAGGTTCCACTTTTTGCGTCATTTTTATTTTTTAGCGGTGATCTATTTCGTGGGGGAGTTGCCATTCGGCGTTTACTTCGTCCTTCGTCAACCATTTTTAGGTTCTCTTCCAATTTTACCCCTTGGTGGTCTCTGAGGTGCTGAATGGTTTGTTAAGCAACAACATCTATTCATTAATTAATCCGTTAATATTTTCAATAATTACTAAAAAAAATTACGGGAAAGAAAAACTTAGCTTTAATTCTTGTGTGGTGTGGGGTACACACAAGAATTTTCTAGATTTTATGTGGATTTGAAGTCATTTTATGTGGATTTGCAGTGTACGCCAACCTCTGCTCAAGACGGGGACGTGAAGTGAAACCAAAACGATCAAAATGATAAAATTGGCAGTGTGTGGATAATGA
>BRYF01000005.1:18950000-18952500 GCA_030159135.1 Actinidia polygama
ACACAATTATTTCTCTTAATTATTGGGTCGAGTTACCTGTGGAGGCATGACTAATAACAAATAATGTTTGAATACGACAGGTGGTAGAGAGTGGTTAGGGAAAGTTATATAAACGTGTTATATCAAGTGTAGGGACAAAATATATAATGACAGAGTCTGACCTTGTTAGGGTAGGGCCTTCGCCGAGCTGTCGCTATGAAATAAACTCGGTGATTATCTGCGTCGGAGCTCGGTGCAGGCACCACGGAAAGTTGGCATTGATAGAGCTAAAGCCATCGTAATCTTCGGACTATTTCTATTTAGCAAGCTCGGGATAATAGCCGCGTTATATCTTGGACAAGGGGCAACGGAGGGATGTCAGGAACAGAAGATGACTTTTTTTAAGATTGCTTTTTTAGAATAGTTTTGTAGAATAGTTTTTAAGATTGCTTTTTTTACAATAAAGGCATTCATTGTCTTACATCTTATTTAATTTTCAACTAATTTTTAAGAATTTGAAAATATCCTTTCAAGATATTTAAAATAAAAAAAGTTCTTTATTGATAAAATTCAAATTACAAGTTTTGAGAACTGTCAATCAACTAAATTTATAAAAAGTATTCTACGAAACCGATTCTAAAAACAACAACCAAACATATCATATTTTAAGATTACCTTCTTAGACAGAAAAAATATCTCAAATAGAATCTGGCTCTAGAGTTGCTTTCAAAGCATACAGCTAATGGTGCATTATGATCCTTATCCCAATTGATGCTATGCCATCACCCTATCATGTGTATCTTAATTAGTTAAGATCTAGACCATTTTAAGCTCTAAGTACAATTGAAATGTTTCTCCAATTGTGGATAAATTTGAAAAGCATGATGAAGCCACCACCTGCCTCAACATGAGGTGGTCCGTTTGAGAGGGGATAATAGAATAATACAACAAAGCAAGTCAAGAATCCAAAGATGCCTGAGCTGTGTTTGGATCAAGAATGGAAATGAAGAAGGTAAATGATTTAATAGTTCAACAGTCGGATTATCTAATTTTCTTTTTCCATTTCCTTCGTCATTATTTCAACATAGGTATATTTTAAAGGGCATATGTTTAAAACAATTATTTTTTAAAACGGTCGTATTATTCAAACGATAATATTTTTTTAAAAGTATATTTTTAAAATGGTAGTATAGCAATTTTTAAAAGTATTACTTGAAAGTGTAGCACTTTTTAAAACTCAGCTATTTTAGCTAATCTAATGTATGCTATTTTTAGAGTTTTAACTGAATAAATTAGCTAAAAGAGACTTTTAACCTGCCTAATGTAAATGCTCTCAATTGAAAGAGAATGGAATTCAATCATAGACCCCACGGCTGCGCCATATTTTAGTTTCTAATTTTTATAAAAAAAAAGGTTAATTGAAGCTCATTTGACATTGGTTAAAGTACAAGAATTGTACTATTGAAATATATAAAAATATATAAAATGGGTATTGCAAATTTAAATTTTTAATATTTGTACTTAGAGTTGCGAACCAAGCGAGCCAAGCTTTAGTGTGGTCAGGCTTATTTAAGATTTTATTCAAACTCAATAAAAATTTAACGAGCTGAGATGGCCGACTTAGGCTTGAGTCAAATTCGAGCTTGTTCGCTAGCCTTAATAAACCAAATAAAACTTTATTATTTATTGCAAAAATAACAATAGTTACAAATAAAGCCTTATTATTTATTACAAAAATATCATTATTTTTTCTTACAAACTATCAATTATCTCATATATCTTGAATATAGCAAAATATGAAGAATTTTTAACTCTTCATAAATTATGTAATAATATGTACTGTTTTGTTCTATTTTTTTTATTGTACCTTATTTAAGCCAAGCTCGAGTGGTTTATTAAACGAGCCTTATACTAAGACTCGTGCTCGTTTATTTACATAACGAACTCAGCCTACAATAGGATAGTCAGGATTTTTGTCTAGTGGAGTCGCTGAACAAATGATCATTCAATTTCAATTAAATGATCATTCAATTTCAATTTAAGCCAAGTTTGAGCTACCTAAATTGTTCATTTTAACTTTTAACTGCTTTGGAGCTCATTTAACTGCTTTATTTTTTTATTTTTAGTGATATTTATTCACCCATTTGATCAAAATTTTATATTTTTTTAGTTGCTATTAATGACATAAATCTAAAAATAAAAAATATTGATATAATTCTTTGTCTTTATTGAATTTTTTTTCAAGCTATATCAATATTTTTATATTTTTATATTCTTCTCGTTAAGATGTTATGAAATTTTGATCAAACGTTGAATAAAGTTGACTGAAAATAAAAGAATTCGGAAACCAAAATGTTAAATTAGCTTAAACTAAGTCCTAATAATTTTTTTTTCTTAGAGTGAGAATTTCAATGTTGTCAATTTATCAAAGTCCAACCAAATTTATATATAATACCATATAAATCCTTAAAAAAAACTAAAAATTCAGTGATTTCACTTGAACCTACTAGAATACGTAGCT
>BRYF01000005.1:19042500-19050000 GCA_030159135.1 Actinidia polygama
TGAATAATTTTCCGTTTCATTGACTCTCTCTCTCTCTCTCTCTCTCTCTCTCTCTCTGTATTCACATATATATAAGTTTGAATTTTAAAAGCAAGTGTTCAACTTTTGTATGTCAGGTCCCCTAATGGTGGGTGCATAAAATACCCGAGACCCGATTCGAGACTCGATTTCATTGGTTCGGGTCTACCACCGTCTCGAGTCGGTTCTGGATCTAAAAATTTCGGACCCGTCCAGCTCGGATCGGTTCTTGAGTCCGTATATTTTTGCCCAGAACCGACCCGAGATGAGAACCAACCCGAACCAACCCGAGGAACCGAGACGAGAACCGATCATATATAAACATACAATACACTCGCGCACACTTGATTATTACTTATGCTATATAAAGTTTAGGGAGAACCGAAGAACCGACCCGACCCGACCCGAGAATCGAAGAACCGAGGAATCGAACCGGAACCGAGTGGGTCGGGTCGGGTCTCTTTGAGCGTCGGGTCGATTTCGGGTCCAAAAATCTAAAATCGTGGATGATCGGGTCGGTTCTGGGTCTAACCCAGACCCGACCCGACCCGACCCGTGTGCACCCCTACCTACTGGATACAGCTTGTCAACTCTCTAAATTTTAGATTTTAGGGTGCAATTAAAATATTTTAGATTTTATTTGAAGTCATTTAAATGATTCAATCGTTCACATTTTAAATTTTATTTACAGGTTTAATACTGTAAAATAACAAGTTAATAGTTGATCAAAATTAATTTATATCAAGATAGATGAATATAACTGTGTGTGTCAAACTCATTTATTAACTTATAAAATAGTACTGAATGGATATTGATTTGTATCCGACCAACATAATTTTTTACATCATTATCTTCACAATAGAACATACAATCTAAGTGGTTAAATTATCAAATAAAACCCAAAATACTTAAAATACACTAATTTTGGACAGTAGAAAAACCTCAACCTTTTCGGACCAAAAAAGAAATGTTATGCGTGTTGAACCAGTGGACATGCATTTGAAAAGTCGTGAATCCAAGGCAAAGATAAAGTCTATAACCGGTTCCGAATAAATTGAATTATTTTTATTTTATTTTATTTAAAAAAAATTATTATAAAATTTTATTTTTCTAGTTTTTAACTATAAGAGAAATTTTATTTTTGATTAATTTGAATTTAGCGATTTTTATGTATTTTTTTAATGGGAGTTTCACTCTAATATCCATTGGACTAATCTTCTACATATTTAATCAATGTCACAAAAATCTAAAGTAAAAAATATTTTTTATACAACGGACAAAAATATTGTCATACTCACTACATCTCTTCTTATTTCTCACTACCCCTTATCTCTACCCTCTTCGGCCACCATCACCAATGGTCGGAGGTTACTTTTCGGATGACGACTTTTTCAACGAACTTTCCGATGACTTTTTCGGCAATTTTCCGACGAACTGTTCTAGAGATAAATTTTCCTGTTAGAAAATTCACCGAAAAATCAAACAGGAAAATCTCACTTTATCATTTTAAAATAATAAAACTCAATTTCTATAAAGTTTAATATTTCAAACAATCTATTTTACTATTTCTAACGTTAAAACTTAACTATAAATTTTTAACCACTTTTCTTCCATAACAAACTCCGAATAACTATTGTTCGAACTTAAATAAACTTTACTGTTTGATAAACTTAACTATTAAAAATAAACTTAATTGTTCAAACAGATAAACTTAACTATTATGAATAAACTTAATTATTCAAACAGATAAAAATATAAACTTAACTGATAATTCAAATAGATAAATTTAGTTGTTACAAATAAAATTAATTATTCAAACGGATAAACTTAATTGTTACAAATAAAATTGATTATTCAAACAGATAAACTTAATTGTTACAGATAAATTTAATTGTTATAGATAAAATTAATTGTTTCGAATAAATAAATTTAACTTTGAACTTTTAATGGTTTATTCATTTACAAAAATAAAAAAAATAATTTGTTCAGTATTGGTTTTTTCAAAAATAAACACTAACAAAAAAGAAATAAACAAAAAAAAAACTTTATTTAAAAAGAGAAAGAGATTTGACATCGGTAAAAAAGGCTAGTGGTGGTGATAGGCAATAGTGGCGTTGTGAATTTTAGATATGAGAGAGAGAAATGAAGAAAAGACAATGGTAGCAGTGGCAACTGCAATTTCAGTTTGGCAGTAACAAAAATGAAGGCGGTGTTGCCTTGTGGTGGCCAGTGGTGGTGAAAAGTCGTGACGGTATTCGAGATCTCAGATTTGAGAGAGAGAGAGAGAGAGATCTGTAAGTGGTGGTGGTGATGACGATATCACAGTGACGTTAACGACGGTTTGGCTGTAGCAGTGATGATGGTTTGGCTGTAGTAAGAAGAAAGAGAGGCTGAGATCTATTTAAATTTTTTTTTTTGGTCTTTTATATTCTAAGTTATGATGAGAGTACAATATTGTCCAATAATAGAGTTTTCATTCATAAACCATAGTTTCCTGGAGTTTAACCTAAACATCTTTTAAGTTAATGAGATTTCTATTATTTATAAAAGTGATGTAGATTAAAAGTTAATATAGGTCAAATACATGAATCCTATATAATCTTTTTATTACTAAAATTTGGGTTTGACCAAAAAAATTATCTTATTTTCTCATCTAAAAAATTAATAAAGACAAATTTAACTTTTACTTCATTGCTTTGCACTTTCATTCCCTCCAAGCCTTCAGAAACTTAAGATTTGATGACAGCCAAAAGTTAATATTAAAGTTACAATGATGTCATTTCTTGACATCCTAAATAAGCGGTTAGGTGGCACAAATCACTTTCATTGTTCAAACTCTTCATGAGGTTTGACGAGAGAGAAACAAACGGAGTTTGCCGATTCTTAGTCCCTTTTGTTGAACAAATCAACCTCTTGCCTTTTCAAAACTACATAGCGCAACTTGGGCCTCGTCAACATTCCGGGGTTGGCTTGGTGGTTGTTGAGCAGTGTTTGGTTTTATGTGGCATAATTTGATTGGTTGTACTAATTTGGAGAGGTTCAAGTAGGCTTTAGAGGAACCGGACTCTGCAGTTTGGTACGACTTCCTACGTGGATAGGCCCGTGGGGCCTACTGTTGGAATGGTGAGGATGCATGGTGAGCTGACATAGCATATCAACTGCCACATGAGCAATCACTGATTTGTTACTAGTTCTGGGTGCTTCTGAAGCTTCCGGACCTTCTGATGGTGGCTTTAGAACCACCAAAACACCCGGGAGCTATTCTAGTTGATGCTGGAAAACTGTTGTTGAAACGCCTCGAGTTCAGTTGTTTGGACAGTGATCACAACACTTGTGATGTTAAGGGTGTCTCCAACCCTTAACATCCTCCGTTTGCATCTACTAGCATGCAAAAAAAAGTATTCGAAATCCAAAATAATAAGTTTAAAGTAAACATAAAGCATGAATGAAATCATGAGAGTGATGGAGAGAAGTAGAACATTTCCCATGCGTTTCAGATTTGTTGAATGGGCTGAAATCCGTAATATTATGCATTTGAAGTTTGATATATTATGTTTAAGGTAAATATAAAGTGTAAATAAAGCATGAAAGGTAAAAAGGGATTTATTTTTCGGACTTGCTGAGAGAGCTGAAATGTTATTTGTGCTGCAACTGAGTGGTAATGAGCTATGACTTGCTAATACAGGCTATTTGAACTCATTTGTCGTAGGAAAATATAGAGGGGAACACTTGGGAGAGTGTTTTGGGAGACATAGAAGCCAAGGTGGTCTCACACAATAAATATCTATAAAATAGTAGAAAATAACGTGTAAAGTACAATCGTGGTTGAGTAACTTTGGGCATAAAATCATATTAACAACTTGGGAGTTGCAGTGGTCCATGCCAAACATACAGTGAATAGTAAATTCGAGTAGCTTGCATTCTCTGAATAAAACAGTTTTTATAATGTGGCTATGTGTATATTTATGATAGAGGAATATTCAAAGAGTAGAGAAGGTATTGAGAGTATTTGAGAGAGGAATAAAAGCATGGGAGAAGATAGGTGAGTGAGCTTTAATGGAGATTTATGTCTATATGGAAATGTTTTGTTTGTAAGTGATGAATAAACGAGGAAGATGGAGCTACAATATATAGAGGGCTAGGGTACACATGTTTAAGACATTAGATGGAAGGATTGACGTATTAAAAGGGCTGTATAAGTCATGCTCAATAGGAAAACAAGCATCTTACCTCAATAATGAGACAGATTGTCACAGTGCTGATTGAAGGGTTGTCATGGAAAATGCTATGGGTATCTCAATATTGCACCCCAAATGCACACTTAGATGAGGTGGAGCATTTGGATTGGCTGACATGACTGGGTGGACCACACACCCAGCCAATCCAAATGCTCCACCTCACCCAAGTGTGCATTTGGGGGTGTAATATTGGGGTACCCATAGCACTACTCGAGTTGTCATAGCTTGCTAGTCATGTCAGTCAATCCAAATGCTCCACCTCACCTAAGTGTGCATTTGGGGTGCAATATTGGGGTACCCATAGCACTGTCATAGCTTGCTTTGTACTCAATCATGAATATTTTGACACGTATTAAGATGATATCAAACTCACAAGTGCAACAAAATTAGTTAAAAGAAGGCACTAAGGACAACTAACTCATTGTCCAATAGATTTTCAACTGAAAAGTGGTGGACTTTTGGGTTCTTTGGATATTTCCTTACCTTCCAAACCATATCTCTCAAGGTAATCCCAATGGAAGTGGGTTGGCCACTTGGTAAACTGAAATTGTGCTTGATTTACCTCCCAACGAACTTGAATTATGCATGGACTGGGCTGAATTAGGCCGATTTTGGGCTAATTGGCCATGAGGGCCTGGAAATTAGCTGGGATTAGGCCTGGGCTGTCCTGGGATTTGTTCTCCATAATTTTATGGGCTTGATGAAGCTTATTCCAGACTTGAACCGCTCTGCATTGGACTAAGCCATGACCCAAAAGTTGCTTGTTTTGCCCAAGTGGGCTTTTTTTGAGATTTGGCCCTTTAGATGGAATTCATTGGGCTTGTAATTTGTTATGTAGTATGTGGGATGTATGGGTAGGGCTATACATATCTCACATATATAGGTTTTTGCTCTTTGGTTACCCAAAGTGGCCCAGAACTGGACTGCTGCCGAAGGTTTTTCGGATTTGAGTTGTTGGGCTTCCAAGGGAGGCTGGGCTATGGAGTTGAGCTATGTGAAGCTTGTTTGAACTGTCCATGTGTTGTGAACTGTTGCAATGGACTGAGCAAGCTGTCTCCATGCGAAGTAATATCGATTTGATGCCGAGAAGGGCCCAAGTGAGTTGGGTTGCCATGACTTGGTGCTAAGCCATATAATAGTCTTGGGCTTTGTAAATAGCCAAGTCCAACAATTATAAGGGTTATAATGGATTGATTTTATGATAAATAAAGCAAAATGACTAAAAAACTCGAAATAGGCCTATATGGGCCAATTTTCTAAATGACCCAATTTCATGAAAAATGGGCTTAGCTTTAATTTGGGTTGATCTAGGTTATATTTGGATTGTCCATACATGATGAAATTTGGTCATCAACAATGATCTAGCCTGAAATTTGGCAGGGCCAGTCCTGAGCTAATGCCGCTAAAGTAAGAGCTTTGGACTCTCTAATTTTGAGTAAAATTTAAGGCTCCTAATTATTTAGTACCTTTTATATAGGTTTAGTTTTTCAAAAAAAAATGTGAATAGCCTAATTTTCAAGTTCAGGGGCCTAAAAAAAGCACATGAAACAAAATGTAATTTTAAAAAAAATATATAGAAACTAAATTGAAGATATTAAAACAAAGACACGGGGTATAAAATGTAATTTTAATAAATATAAGAACTAAACAAGATACATTAAAACACAGACTGTACAAAATATAATTTTAAAAACTATAATAACTAAACCAAATACATTTAAAGCTTTTTATTCGTTTTTGTAATTTCTTCCAAAGAGTTTCTAAACTTTCTGGGTGCTATTAATTCTTAGCTGAGTCAATTCATATGGGGTTTTGTCCTAATTTTAATCAAGTCTCCCGCTAATAGACAGTAAGATTGATCTTCCGGATTAGTCGTCTTTCGGCTGGATACCGAGTTAATAAAAAAACAACTTGAACCGCGTCACATGAGCATAAATTGGACCACAAGTTCTTTAATATGATGTCGTGCTTTATATTTCTAAGCATACAGCAAAATGTGCTGCACATCGCACATAATATTGAGTTGTAAGAATTCACACCAACTGGTCCCAAAATGTAGTACTCATTTGCAGTCACTGTAATTTCTCACATATATATAGATTTCCACAGCGATACAAGAATGACTTTGTCGAGTTCTCCTCCCAAAACTCATATATAGCAATGTCAATTTCAATGTATAGAAGTAGCTAGATGACAAATCATTTTTGGCTAAATTATATTATTTTATCTTTAAAACTATTCAATTTCTATATATTTCGTCTCTAAACAATCAAGTGTTCCTATTGAATCCCTTATCTATCTAAATTTGAACCCAGTTAACTAGTCCAATAATTGACGGTTAGTCGTGAGCGCCATTCGAACCTGGCGTCTTCCGCCATATACCTACGACGACTACCAGCATTCGAACCTACCACCATTCGGACCCCCCTCTAAAATTGGCTAAATTACACTCCTATCAAATAGTTTATAGGGTAAAAGTGTAATTTAGCCATCATATTTTATCTCATTGTGCAGTTTAGATTTGACACATTTCATAGCTGAAAATGCATATTTTTATGCAGCAATTGAAATAGGGAAAGTTAACACTGGAGGATTCAATTTATCAAAGAAGAGGATAACTTTTTATTTTTTTCTAATTTTATTAAAACTCGCCAATACTCGGATATTGTTTAGTAATTTAAACTCAAAAAGTCTACAAACATCAAGCTTATAGTTTCCTAACTCGTACTTTAAATACAATTTTCTTATTTTGGTGAAATCACTGAAATAAAAATTTATCTAAAGCTTGCAATATCTTGAAATTGTATTTAAAGTACATAATGGGAGTGTGGGACCCTATAATTCGATCAAGAATGCGAGCACTTCTCAACAGATTTTAGTTCAACTGTATAAGACTTTTTAAAATCGGCCCCTCCGTTATACATTTGTTGAAAAC
Organism: Actinidia polygama; assembly: GCA_030159135.1. NCBI lineage: Eukaryota > Viridiplantae > Streptophyta > Magnoliopsida > Ericales > Actinidiaceae > Actinidia > Actinidia polygama. The sequence continues at coordinate 19,049,692 of BRYF01000005.1, forward strand.
AAAATTAAGAATGACGTAATTTTTGTAAAATAAAAAAAATGGGCTAATTCATTTGTATGGATTTTACGGAAGCTAATTAATCAGACAAATATGATTGCAAGCAATAAAAGTAAACCGCGCATACAAAAAGATACGCGATTTTTTACGTGAGAAATACCAAAGTAGAAAAAAATAATGGAACTAAATCCGACCAACCAATCCACTATGAAAAATACAAGTTACAAGTTACAAAATCAACCTAACCAAATCTATACACCATAGTTGTCGAATCCTCGAGCTTCTGAGTGTGCTCCTTGTAACGATTGAGTC
>BRYF01000005.1:19125000-19127500 GCA_030159135.1 Actinidia polygama
TATTGGAGAAACAGATACAACTCTCGGTTTTTCTCTCTCAACTAGAAACACAGAGTTTAAGAGAGAAGAAATAAAAAACAAAATATCTATACTACTCTTCTAATCTCAATACCCTATATCTGGGACTTGCAGTTCCTTTTATAGGCAAAGTAATAGAATCCAAATCCAACAAGCACTTTGAATTCTAATTCAAAAAAAGAGGTTGAACCAATCCAAATGGAAGAGTTTGAACCAATTCAAATAGGAGGAGTTTGAAGCCAACTCTAACATTTTGAACAGAATATGAAAAATATTATGTTTAGATCCCAAATTCTTCAAGATAACTTTTATTTATCAAAATATTATTGTCACGTCACCGGAAAAACGTTCCACGAATCCACCGGATCCACCGGCTAGTACTGGAAGAGTTATTGGAGAACGTGGATGGGAGTGGGAGAGTAGTTGTGAGAGAGTGAGTTACGCAAGTCGAGTCAAGGGAAAATTAAATGACTAAAATGAAAACAGACATAAAAAAAAAAACCTAAGTTGCGTATATTATCCCCAAAGCACAAAATATTCGAAAACTTTGTTGCGTACAGACAAACGTCACCGGGAAAACGTTCCGCGAATCCACCGGCTTGGCTAGTACTGGAGGAGCATTTGTCAAAAGCAAAGCAGATCGAATTGGCTTAAAGAAGATGCCGTTGTCGAAAAACATACATAGAGATTGGAATGGACAACGAATTACATATATAGGGTAAATATCAATAAACTATACAGAGTTTTCGTACACGTCATATATATATATACTAGTAATTGCCCGTGCCCACAGGCACTACGCAAAAAAAAAATCAAAAATTTACACAACACCTGTGATTGTAAAAGACAACACTCCTCAGTTGGTATCCGGTGTTCATAATTGAAGTTGATGAAAAAATGGCCGTTGGTATCCGGTGTTCATAATTGAAGTCATGAAAAAATGGCCTCGTTATGTTGATGAAAAATAGAACTTTCAACAATTTTCAAATCTATCACAACTTGCAATACAGAAAAAAATAAAAACTATAACTTATCAGTTGTGCCAACATGCATTGAATGTGAATATGTGATGCGTACTCAATCTTCAATTTTAAAAATACCTAAAATTTTTAACAAAAATTCACATAAAAAATCTAACTCAAACGTGCCTCAATATTTTACCAAACATAAAAAACAATTGTAGCTCTTTCTTTCATGCCCCCCATGTGCTCGTTTGTTAATTTAAACATTTACTTCGAAACAAAATAGAATCAAAATTTCATAAAAAAATTGAAATAAAAGTATCTATTTAGGCTCAGATCTGTGTATGATCAACTCAGAATCAGACTCATGGTGGGACAACAGTGGGCCAATCTCTCAGACCCACCGGGTCACCCCGCCAAAAATCGGATCGGACCCTTCGTCTGCTCAGAAAGACAATCGTCACAGCCAAAAGACAGATACGATCTAAGAGCACCAAATAATTACTCGCGCACGCACACACAAAAAATCAAACTACAGGGACCAAGGGTGAAATTACCATTTGCGTTTACATTTCGAAACTTGTTCAGAGACCATTTGAAAGGAAGGTTGTACAGAGAACATCAAGAAAACAATGTCACAGCCAAAAGAAAAAGGTTATACAGAGAAGGTTGTCAAGAAAAAGGTTGTCAAGAAGACAATGTTACATTTATAAGCTGCTTATGCCCATCTATCAGAGACCCACCGGGTCACCCTGCCAGAAATCGGGTCAAATCTTTCGTCTGCTCAGGAAGACAATCGTCACAACCAAAAGAGACAGACATATACGATCTAAGAGCACCAAATAAATACTCGCACACAAAAAAAAAAATCAAACTACAGGGACCAATGAGAAATTTACCCCCAAAAAATGACCATTTGCATTTACATTTCGAACCTTGTACAGAGACCATTTGAAAAAGGAGGTTGTACAGAGAACATCAAGAAGACAATGTCACATCCAAAAGAAAAAGGTTATACAGAGAAGGTTGTCAAGAAGACAATGTTACATTTAGAAGATGCTTAGGTACCTAATCAAACCCTCCGACACTGTTGAGGGTGAACTCAGCCAACATGGAAGGAGGCACAGCAAAGTTCCCGGCGCATTCTAGCTTCCCGGAGCTGCACAAATTGTTGTCGATGAAATCACTCCTGAAAATTCAAAAAAAAAATTCAAACAAATCAGATTGGTATCATGGAAATAATTACAGATCTAAGAGCATCAAATACTTGCACAAAAAAAAACAGAGACACATACAGATCTATACATGCAGAGAGAGAGAGGGGGGAGAGGACGGGTTGATTTGGGAGGAGAGGGGGCAACCACTCAAACTACCCATGTTATTTCTTTTAAGTTTTTTTTCCTGTAATATTTAGTCGAGTACTTCAATTTAGTCTCAAGTTAGTTGCGTTAAAAAATAAACAGAGGAGATTGCCTTAGTTTCTTCAATCTAAGGCAATCAACCCAAAACTCAAAAAAAAA